>JAUMHF010000025.1:6200665-6254847 GCA_032359275.1 Microctenopoma steveboyesi
CGGTTGTCCAGTGGCCCTGGGCGGATGGCCCAGGAGTGATGGTTGCAGGGGCCGAGGGGCTCTGGGAAGGCGGTGGTTCGGGAGCCATGAGGGGGACACTGGAGGGGGTCCGGGTAGGAGACCCGCGGAGGCTGGGCCCCATCCTGAAGACAAGCCGCAGGCCGGGGCAAAGAAGTGGTGCGCTCCGGAGACCCGGCGCTGCCCCGCCCGGGGACAGGAACAGACGACGGGACGGCGGCTGCTGGGACGTCTTTCGGGACGCCCCCCGAGCAGCCCCGTCCGGAGACATGAACAGACGACGGGACGGCGGCTGCTGCGACGTCCTCCGGGACGCCCCCCGAGCAGCCCCGTCCGGGGCAAACTGAGTGCCGGTGTCGACGCGACTGGGAGCAGACGCGGGAGTGGTCTGGGTGGCGGCGTCGGCGTGGCCCCGCCTTGGAAGAGGGACTGAAGGGGCGGCGACGACGTCCTCGACGTGGCCCCGCCTTGGAAGAGGGACTGAAGGGGCGGCGATGCGGTATCGCCTTGGAGCAGGAACTGGGTCTGGCGCTGCCAAGGAGCTGGTGCGGGATCCGAGGCCGCGGGAGCCAGTGCGGGGTCCGTGTTGGGGGCTGCCAGGCCCTGCGAAGCCACGCGCCTCCGGCGAAAACCCCGTAGGTAACGGGTACCCACATATCCCAAAGCTTGGGGGTGAATGGCCAGTCGGGTTCCCCAGTACGGTAAAACAGAAGGGGAAACCCGGGCAGAGTCCAGAACTGCGGCCATAGCAGAAGGTGTGGTTGGAGCTGCAGTGGCGTCAGGATCAGAGTCCAAGGCTATGGTAGCAGCACAGGCCCGGAGAGGAGTCCGAAGCTGCGGCAGACAACACCAAAGTGGGAGCAGTAGCGGAGTCCAAAGCCACAACAGGAACCGTTGTTGCGATCCCTGTTGTGAGGGAAAAAGAGTCTGTGGTGGGGGTTGCCGCAGTAGGCAAACCGACGGCCCTCAAGCCCTGCGAATCCGCACGTCTCCGGCGGCTGTGCCGATGATGGGCTCCCCGAAAGGGCACAGCTGAAGAGTCCAGGACAGAGTCCGCTGCAGAAGCAGCGGTCGGTGCGACCGGAGCAGGCTCAGCAGGTGCAGCAGCCGGAGCAGGAGCCGGAGCCGGAGCAGGAGCCGGAGCAGACGGATGTGCAGAAGCCAGAGCTGGAGCCTGAGCAGACGGATGTGCAGCAGCCGCAGCTGGAACAGCAGCCGAGACGTGCAGCAGACGGAGCTGAAACAGCAGCTGAGACAGGTGCTGCGGAGTCAGGCGCCCTCTCCAAGATGTTGTCCAAGGCCGACCTCAGTACACGAATCTGCGCTGCCGCTGTGGAAACTGCCGGAAGGTCAAACAGCCAGGGACGCGAAAAGAGGATGCTCTCCATACGGGCCAGTGTCTTGTCCGCTTCTACTGGGTCAGGGGCCCTACACACTCTCACATGCAGCTGTGTAAGCAGGCGGCAGATAACTTGCCCCTCCCTAGCTCTGTCTGCAGCGGGCATTGTTACACACAAACAACCACACACACACACAGGACAGAGAAACAGGCGGAGAAGGAAAAAAAAAGAAAAACGTGCGAGTGCTGGGTCCTAATTTGGTCGTGGGATCGTGACAGGCAGCAGGTCCCAGTCTTTCCGAACTAAAGTCAAACACAGACTGCAGAGAGACTGGTAACTCCTATCTACACAGCACATGTCATCTACATCCAGTTTCCCCAGCCCATACAGGATATAGTAATATTGGACTTTATTAGAGTCTTTACTCTGGCTATGCATGGAAATCATTGACCTCTCATCAAACTACATCATAAATTAAGAGGGTTTCCCTCCATATGACAGAGATTTAAAGGCCCTCTGAGTCCTTGAAAATGAACCCTAATATTAAAATTGTTTCTATAAAGAGGCTAAATCAAAATGTACCGAACACAATAATGCCTCTGGCCTTTTTTATGTGGCTTGGTGGGTGTAAATATTTGAAGCCAGTCCTGAAACATGTGGAAATAAGCAGCCACATTGTTCACATCTATAGTGCTTTACACCTTTTGCCTCGTGTCAGTGATTCTTTCTCCAACACATTTCCAGACCTCAGTGGTTTTGTAGTGTAGTGTGAAAGCAACTGCGTGATGATGGTGTGATGACAATGACATGATTTCTTACATGTGCATCATATTGCTATTCAAGTAAAGATTTAAAGACATGAAAGAAGCTTCACAGAAAATGTCTTTCATTCATTTTAATCAAAGAAAAAGTGCAACTATTGTTTAAATTACTCCTGGTAATTTAGAAGTTAAAGCAAATATGGAGATGCCTTCTGAGGAGAGTAAATCTTAATGTATGTAATAAAAACTTTTTCCAGGATGGGGCACACACACACACACACAGACTGGTGGAAGTGGTTAGGAAGGTGGTCACGATTCACGTTGCTCACAGCTGGACATTACCCACAAAGATTCCAGGAGAATCATTTTAGTGTAAAGCGAAGGTATTTTGGTCTCAGAATCGTTAGCTACTAGTCTGACTGGTGGTCTGTTTGAAATCATAAAATGAAATGTCTGACATATGTCTGAATTCATCTTTCTTGCATCACATCACGTCACATGGTCTATGAAATTCTGCTTTCCAAGGCTCTTTTCCATACTAAATCTAGGAAATACTCAAGTTCAAACGACTAACATTGGCAGGATAAAAAACATAAGGGGTCAAGTCAGAAGGTAAATTCACCCTTGGGAACGAACTTAATAGCTTCAAATCTCAGGAGAATGAAAAAATGGAAGTGCATTTTATTTTGTATCTATATTTCAATGAGTGCACCAAGTTTAGTTGGGATTTGAGCCAAGTTTGGCGTTTTGGTTCAGTGAATAATGTAAATATAAGAAAAAGAGAGAATAATATTAATGTGGGAAATAGTGGAGAGGAAAATACCAGGGCTACTCATGTACATCCACAGATTTCACCCCACTGTTTAATTGTCACAGTTGAATGTCTTCTTAAATATCTACCCACTGCTGGAGTAAACGCGTTGTAAATCATCTTACAGGAGGAGTGTGGTTTTAACTAAAGACTTTCTTAATTCAATTAAATGAATGTGACTATGCCTGTTTTATGTAAAACCCTTAAAACATTTGAAGAAAACATTCAAAATGACAACTTCCCGTATGTATTTAATAATATGTGAAGCTCGATAAAAAAATAATGCTAACCATGATAACAATCTGGGACTAATACAGTCCCCGGTGCCAAGTTGTTCACATCAAACGAGAAACTGATTCTTCAAACTGAGGAATGCAAAAGGAAAGAAATATGTCTTGTGGCTATATCTTAAATCTTTCAGTAAACATATAAAGGCAGCTTCAACTTTCAGAAAGTTCAATAAGCTTAAAATAATTTATTTTGCTGTGGTCAAGCGTAGATGAAATTAAATGCTGTAAATATCAAAATAAACACCAGAAAAGATTCCACTGTGGAGCGAGGCAACAACTAGATCCTGGGCAACTGTTTTTAATGGAAGTAAAGCGCCAAAGAATTTACTTCTCACCCCCCAGCGAGCGTCTTGTCTCAGCTTTTTAACACCGTTCGGGGTCATGAGAAAATGAGATTCAGAAAAGGGAGGAACAATGTATGAATCTGACATGAGGCCGATTTAGCCTGAGGTTTAACACAGGACCAACCACTGGCTGCATGTTGGCCTGTCTGCCACTTTTATAAGGCAATTACATAAACTTAGCATTTAAAACAGTGGTTTTAACTTTGTTTCTACTCTGAGTAGGGTGTCTGGAAGTTTCTGTGGCCCCTATAAACTGTTCATACCCTGAAATGTTGTTTTTTTGTTGAAGGACACAGGATTCTGACATGAAATCCATTTTAACATGCATTTTGCATTATGCATGCTACAGCGGCAATAATTGGATATTATACAACATTTGGTAACATTTTACTTTATGTATATTGAGCCACTTTGTGAGCACTTACAGACCATTTGACTTGACTTAACGCATAATCAGATAAACATGGATATTTTATTCTAATTCATATTATAGCAAAAGGATCAGTCATTTACTGTTGTGTTTATAATCCATCAGACTAAATGTATCAGTCATCTCTTCAGCTCTTTGACAGTGTTTTAGTTACTGTAAAATATAAATTTGTTGTTTCAGGTTATGAGGCAAAGGGTAACCTCAAACTTTACAACTTTCATTAAGATATGTTTGTATATTAAACAAATTATGTAGTTGTTTGAACACATCTGTCAACTTCATGTCAATGATCCACTGTGTAAATTCCAAACTTGTTTCATTTATTTAATTTGTTTATTAAATAAAAATTCTTGGTAACTCCAAAGGTAAAAAGAAAAACACAAAAATAATCATTTTCAGCACATCTAAAGAGTTAATTCTTCAAGTTGAGAATAAATGTTAAGCTGCTTCCAGTGAAGAAAAAAAACACAGCACAACATAATGGACTGAGTGAACTTCTAGATCAGGTCTTTCAACATGAGATTTTCAAGTTTATAGAAGCCAAGTCAGAGCAAGACTTGTTTAGAAGAAATTAAACAAGTTATTTTTTTATCAGTTATATAAAAATTCAGTTTGCTGATTCCACATAATGTCTGAATGAGAGTTTTGGTGTAGCTTGACACCAACACTTGACAATGACCACTTCTGAGTTGCCCTAAACAGATATTGTAGATGGTAGGCAACTTTTTATGATGTTAACACTGGACACTGAATGTCAATCAACATCTCTACTCGTGTGCAGTTAGAACCATGTTGACAGTCAAAAGTTTCTTTAGGGAAAATGTAGGCACGAGTGAACTGTGAGATCCTCGAGGGACTCATGCACAATACTTGTATGATCTTTGAGCACCACTTAAAGCGAAGTGACTGAATATTGTTAAAAGAGTGTTGGCACATTTACTTTGCGAGATTGATCAAGTCTGTCACGAGGCCATAGATAACTGGTATTGACCTCTGTTTTCTTCCTCTCTGCTGGCCCACTATAATGGGACTGTAACTGATCCTGGTTGGCTGATATTGACCCTCTGTTGGTCCGGCATGCACTTCCTTCTCCTCCCCTGCTAGATGCACTGCTCCCATTGATCTCATTCTTTAAGTGTTACCATAAATTCCCTCCCCATTAGGTTAAACTGGACAGTGTTTCGTCCTCCCCATGATTCATCCAGACAGTCCTCCACTGAGAAAGAGGAATCCTCTCTCCTCTGTATGCCATTTTCTCCAGACTGCCTCCTACATTTGCTCCTCTAATATTACCTCTTTATCAGCCACTCTCTCGCTCACCCTCTTCTTTGTTTAAGTGTTGTGCTTCCTGGATTCCAGCAGTACAAAGTGCTTCTACAGGAGATATTGAATTAACTCCTAATTTGGTTTTGATCCTTTTTATCTGCATTATTTGTCTGCTAGACGTGTGGCCACTGTCTTTGAAATATACTGGGCAAAATTTTAGAGTTCCTAAAAGAGAATATTTGCACTCTACAGTAAACAAGCATTGACAGAAAACCCTACATTGAGGGTTTTGTGAGCCTGCATGGGTGGAAGCTTGTCAAGTGGAACGTACAAGCTGATTTATGTTTTTCTTTCCTTACTTTACACTATGTGACTCTACATATGCCCCAATCAAACACAACAGCACACAAACACACACAATCCCATGATAACCTCCATCAGTCCAAGATCATTTCAGCTATCATGTGATCATGTAGCCCTGGGTGCAGTTCCTCAGGTGCATGTTTTTGAAAATTTTCTTCAATTGCAGCAATCAGAGCTTCGAAGTGTGAAACTCATTCCTGGAGGAAGGCGCATATTGGTCAATAAATGTAAAAACCGTAATAATGATGCTGGTCTGGAGCCAGCATTGGAGCTGTTAGGTGGATGTCTGCATTCTCCAGAGTGAACGTTTAGTAAGCAGGTGAAAATGCTGCATTATTTCTAGCTGAAATTTTGGAGGTGCTTGTGAAACCTTGGGAGAACAATCTTCTTATTCCTTTGTGAGGTCATTTTCACTCCAAAATCATAAATCTTAACTGTTTAACAGCTTTGTACAGGTCTTCACTGTATCGCCTGCACGTGTGTTTGTTTGCACATGTACATGAACGTGTGTGTCCTGGTGGGAAGTGCTAAAATGGCTTCAAGAGATCAAAGTAGTAATTTAATCAGTCTTTCAAGCACATGGCAATTTCTGCAGGGAGGTTTGATTAAAAAGCTTGTGCATCAGTGTATGGAGCCTCACCCTTCTCCATGGCAGCGAGTTAGCTGATTAATACCCAGAGGACCCAATAACCAACAGTCGACCTATTACTACTGCTGCAGTGCTGTCCAAAGAGGGTGAGGAGGGAGGGAACAAAAGAGGGGCGAATAGAGAGCTGAACAGTGTGCTACAATAAATCACCAGGCGCATGCACAAACACACACCATAGGACTGACATATATTAACTACAGTAGCCTGCTTGAATATTATATTTAGAGACTGGATGTACAGACCTTAGTTTATATTTATGACCCAAAGTTTAATTTTGTTTATTATTGATTCATTTTACTTTTTACATTAAAATGGAACATTATAAGCCGGTATCTGTTTGGACTAAAAAAGACACTAGTATTTCTGGTATTGTATATATTTACTCTACAGTACCATAAATACTAACATAAATACTTATATTAGCAATGACTGAATTCAGTCTTCTAACTCAGCCAGTCTTCATTAAAATGTCAGTATCTGAGTGATCTGATTTCTCATTTAGAGTCGTCGAACTTTTATTTTTAATACTTTCTTTCATGGAGGCCTGGTAGCTCAATGGGATAAGCATCAGACTGGGATGCTTATCCCAGCTCAGACCCCCTGCTCACCCCCTTCTGCATCAAATGCAGAAGCCAAATCTCGTCTGCCAAGTAAAGTGAAGTAAAGTAAAGATAAACACTGGTGGTTACTTAACATTTTCTGTGAAATTCCTGTTTTTATTTTCGTAATTTGTACGATTTCCTGTCTAGTTGCTTCCATAGATCCACAGCTCCTGTAAAGACTCCCCACCCTCATCTTGTCTTTAAACATTGGCGGTTGACATAAATCCTTTCCTACAGAATTTTTTATTCTATGAATGGTTTTTGAATATCTTCTAGTTTTTACTTTCAAAAGCCACAAAAACAATTGGCTGCTATAAGATGTTATATTTCTGCCACAGCTACTCATACAGATCTTTCTCATTATATCCTTGCTTCGCTGGTCGGTGTATTCAAAAACCACTTGATTATCCTCCAAGGTCACGGAAGGCGTTTAATTCCTTCAGTGTGTTGCTCACTCGCGTGTGAGAGTGTGACATCTACATTACACTGTACGACACAGTTGAATCACGCTACACTGATCCGTGGCTATCGGTTTACTATGATGTGATCCAGGATCTAAGTGGCAATGCCAATTTAATCAGATTCTGCACCAGGGTGTTGCTGGATAGGGTCTGGGGAGTCTATTGAAGTGTTGTTATATTCAGTGTAATGTGTTCTTTGTGGGTTGTTCGTGCACAGGCAAGTTGCCAGTGATGTTAAAACTATATTCAATATCTAAAGTGCTATGAAAAATTTATTTTTGAGTCTAATAGGGACATGTGCAATAAATGTTATATTCAAAGTAATTTGTTAGCAGTCATTTTTGGCAGCGCTTAAGTGGTGGGGATATAATCACTTCACATCACTGCATTCAGCCAGACTAAATACTCCACTGTTTTTACAAGGGTAATAAAGAAAGTGTGGCGCTGTGACACTCCAATCTACTGTAATATCTCTGTCAAGCCTGAAGGATACTTTAAAGGATGAGGTCACACCATCTTCTATATCTTACCTATGTTGTTCATACAACAACACTGTTAGCCTTAATATGTGTTTTATGGGGTGTTTTATTGATAACAACAGGGGTGGTGGTTTATTTGAAAAGACAACGTCTGACTACCTTGGTTCCCTGTGTATACACACGCACGCACAGTCCATTGGGTGACCCTGTTCACCGACCTCCTCATTAGCAAGAGCACAGTGTTATTACATCAGGCTTAATTGTGTTCACTGCATCTCAGCGTGCTCCGATAGATACAGTGGCGTTGGTGCGGCTGGAGGAAACAGAAGATGGTAGAGGCTGCAGGAATGGAGTGCAGAGGGGATGTCAAAGCTTTTATTCACTGGCTTTTAAAAAGCTCTCTATTTTACACCACCGCACCCCCCACCCTTCTCTACAGACTGAACATTTCTGTGCTTAGAATATAACCTCTAGCCCCAGTGCCACATCGCAAACAAACCGCACTAACATGTACAGCTCTGTGCAGGCTCAATTTATTATGTGTTTTTCTAAATTACTGATGCAGGAGGGTCATAGTAGCATGTGCTTTTTATTCTGGTTAATGTAAAAATAACACACAATGCTGTAAGACGTGATGAATGCTCACCAGTAAATTGGAGTATTTGTTGAGAAAACAGAATAAGTGAAAATTAGGTTAAAATGAGAGCAAAGGTTCTTCAAACACTTCAAATTTCATAAATTATTCTCACAACTACCTTTAAAAAACTTAATTATATTTTTATATATTCTGACAGCTGGTGCTTTATTACAACTACTGCATAAACAGTTTGGATAGCTGCAAAATAACAGCATTAAGAGCAGGACATTGTAGGCGCCTCATAGTTAAGTAGAAGATTGGCCCCACTAGGGATAACAGTTGTGGTATTTCTGGGCTCGTCTGCGGCCGACACTTGACATGGTTTGGTTTTTTTTCCTGCAGCTAAAGCTGAAACACCTGCTGCCATGATTCTGTTGAGTCTTGTTCTGATGTCAGTCCTTCCACCCACCCACAACACAGCAGAGACTGATCGCTAAATTCATGTCAAATAAGTTTCATAAGCGCATGACCTTTTTTCTGTGTGTTCAGATACATCTCTATACTGGCATGTTCACCTGTGTGGTACTTTGTGTTGATGTGTATATTACTCCGGAATGAAAGGAGTCTCAAATAAACTTCATGAAAACACTATTTGGCCTTCAGTGGCCTCCAAGCTTTTTCCGATGGGTTCTCATTTATGCTCTGAAATATCCAATCTACTTGAGTGGCAGAAACTTTTGTATGTGCACTCTAATAGATGTCACAGTGATGAATCCTAATGACTGGTGGTGATTTGGCTTTTCCTCTAGTCGGTGTCATAATAAAGTTCCCATTTGTGGATGGTAGAAAAATGTTGTCCATATGTGTGTTTGTACACATTTGTGCAATATGTTTGTTTTTTTTGATTCTGTATCATATTAATGTGTAGATCTTAGTGTCTGTGTAATGGCTGCAATGCTGGAATTTGAAGTATATGTCTTGGCTTCTGTTTTCACCACTATCACTTCACAATGTACAGCTTCCAATACTTTTCCAATACTTTTCCAATACACTTCCAAACCTAATGCCATTGCTATAAGTCTCAGCTGTATTTGGGCAGAAAACTAATTAAAACACTGAACCCTGAAATTTTCTATACAAACTAAATATTTGCATGTTAGCATTAGTGATGGGACTTCTCGTGCCGAGGCTTCGGAGCGTGTATCAAGGCTCACTTCAATGTGTGTATGTAAGTATGTGATGATGAACGAAGCCTCGTTTGTGGGACGTACCACGTGAGTGGTTCAGGAACTGGTTCGCGGTTTGGCTCGCTGTCCAGAGCTTATTGGGAAATGAAATGCCATGGAGTTTCTCAAAGACATGCATAAATATTAAGTAGATTTATTCCGGTCAGTTTATAAACTACACACATAAAGCTAATGTCATGATAGCTTATTACCATGCCAAAGGCGATTTCAAGAACAGGAACTCATCTGCTTGCCTTAATGTCTTTGACCAGCAGGGGGTCTGTGAGCACATGAATCCAGAAATGAGGCCTGGAGAAATGAACCATTGTGCGAACCAATTGGCTGCGAGGCTTCATCTGGCCATCACTAGTTAGCGTTATGTTGTCATTGTCTTACATTAGCATTAACTTAAAGCACAACGACAGCCTCACAAGGCAGCTAGACCACTAACCTCTGCCAAGACATGCCAAAATAGAAATATCAGACCTTTGATGAGCTAATTAGTAGCACCTGATCGTCTCCTGCAGGCAGCAGAAATGCTGGGATTCATTAAAAGATGAGGAACAGCTGTGGCTGAAAAACAGGAGGAAACGAAATAAAAGAGCTGAGTAAAAACGAGAGAATCAGATAAATAAACAGAGATGTTCTTGCAAGGGCTTGTTCGTAAAAAACTAAGGATGCAACATGCGTGTATATATATCCGGAAGACTAAAGATAACATCAGAATATCCCATCACCAACTGTGACATCAGTTCTTTCCACTGGACTCTTACAGTAAACACTTCTTTGCACAGCCGTTTGTGGGACCACAGACTGTTCCCTGATCTGCCGTAAAACAAGAATCTACCTCCAAACCAGTTGAAAGGCTTGTGGTTAGGCGATAGCTTTGATTACACTGACTGCTAATCTAACGCCACAAATGTTTTCAACCAGATTTCAAGTTTACAGTTCGGAAACTTCTTAATTGAAATTGCTACCAGGCAGGTTTGGCATGTAGTACCTTTGAAGAGAAGCATCAGGAGATTTTATGGTACTTAATTTGGTGTTAAACTAAGGCAATAATGAAACGATTACCAATGACATGCTGCCTATTTTCACATATTGTTTTAAATGTCTCAATGCTTGTAACTACAGTATGGTTGGATTAAAGATCTCTGTGGGTGTGCAATCACCTAACCTTTAACAACACTATTCACTTCAGGTTATATGGTCGGTGGGTTTTGTGTATGAAAACCCGTTTTAACCTATTTTTCTTCAGCACAATCAACAAAACCAGCTTTAAAATGTGTTGAGCTGATGTGAAGCATCTGAATCTATACCAAATAATCATGCATGACACTGATTTAGAATAATACATTAACGTGAAAATACACAGTGTGTGTTTTCAGTCATTTATAACTTCTGTCATCTCTCTTTCAAATGAGAACACGCAGTCAAGTTGCTAACGTAAAGAAAAGTCAGAAGCTCATTCTGTATTTTCTCAGATATCCCTTTAAGCACAGAAACAGTCTGCCGGTATATCATCCAGAGATCTAACCACATAAGTCCAGCACTATGAAAATGCCAAGCTTTTGTGTTTTAATTTTGTGTTTAATTTCATCATGAATTCTCAAAAGCACAGATGCACCAAAGAATATAATGCGGAGACAAAAAGTGTCTGTTGTTCTCCTCATTATGTCACCTCATTATACTCTATCATGTAACTTTCATTGGGCTGTGTAGCAATATTCACAGTGCTAATCATTGTAAGACACATAGCAGTTAGCATTTATCATGTAGCTGCTAGTCTGTTCACATTTCTCCAGACATTCCAGTTGAATTTCCTGGTCTGGAGGAGTAACCTCCGTCTTGGAGCAGGTTCTGGGCGCAGAATGTTACACCACAAGATTCTCCTATACTTTGTATTCATAGGGTTTCAGTGCACATGCATCAGTTATAGCGTAGGTCTCTGGGTAAAAATTACCTTTGGTTTCCATTTACAAGAAAGTTGATTTGGAAGATTCCCCCATTGATATGAAACCTTACATTTGTGGGTGTGGTGTGGAGAAATTTTCTCAGTAATTACACCAGACATTTCACTAAACTGAATCCAGAGTATCTTAGTTAGTTGAATGACCTGGTTTACACCTTTGCTATAGCCCCAGTCCTGTGGTTTTGCTAGCTCTCGATAAGATATAGGTTAGATTGTGAAAAGAGATGGAGGTAAAAGGTTTTGGTTGGACTCTGGATGTTGAATGGAAAGAATAATGTATTAAACCTGCAACACTAGAGTCAATGGCAAAGACACAGGTTTCTGTAGCAAGGTTTTTCTGTACATAAGCCTTTGTTCTTTTGAAAGTTTATTGTTCAAAGTCCTCAGTGACCTTCCCGTTGTTTTCAAGTATGTCTCCAAAATCCTAATTATAGAGCCACACTAATACAAACAGCTGAGTGATGCCAAACAGAAAGTGCAGTTTACATAACGAACATGTTTAACTTTGCTATCACCGAGCTCATTATAGACAGAAATAGAGAGCTGTGCGCTGTGTAGATGCTTTAATGCAAACCCATTAATGCACCATTTGCGTTGATATCCAGACTCACTACAGAGATGGTGAGCTATCCACAGTTATGATGTGTTCAAGTAATATCTTTAGGGTGGCATTTATAATGAACATGGCCCCAGATAACCCTGCAGACAGGAACTCAGGTCTTGTTTTTGATCTTCCCTGAATGTCAGATACATTAACTCTCTTTTTCAGCAGATGCATTCATAAATGAGTCACTTCATTTTTCATGTTGTGGTGAAGGACTGTAAAAGCTGTTTCTTGCTGTACGTTGTAACGCTTTAGTACATTAATCCACCCATCTCCTTGCAGACACATTTAAAAGCCAGACAGTGGCATTATTGGCATCATGATGTTGTGAATCAGAAGTGCATTACGTAGCTCTTAGCACATAATGTTATTGTAGTTTGCGTTGAATACATTTGAAATAAAGTAGTGTTAAATAGTGTTAAATACTTTGCTCCTGAATATTTACTTTGCAGCTTTTTATAGCAGTTTAGACGCAGTTTAGACATTTGAACAATGGTTTCTTATTTTAAAGTACAGTGTTTTTTTTAACTGTTCTACATGTCATGTGACTTCCTCTATTGCTCCAGCCATACAGTCTAAGTACATGCATGTACTGTATGTACATGTTCTACTGCTGATCTCATCTTCTTGCTGTCAGGAGGTCAACCTTTTTTTATAGTGCATGCGTAGAACGCGTCTTCATCCTGCTGATAGTGGCACGAATAGTCTTCCCAGTTTCATTGTGAATACAAATTAAATTTTGAACCCTGATTTTGCTTAGTTTACTTTAGAGCTAGTTCAGCCCGACCTCAACGACCTCGTGTGAAATCAATCTCTGTAGCCCATGAAACCTAAATTGTTGCTGGTGTCAGACTGTGTGCCAATACCACCAGCATAATAAAGCTAACAAGTGCTCATTTAGTTACTCACCTCACAGCACAACAAAGCAATTTTGATGAGTCTCTCTAAGCACAACTTAACTGTATATTATTTGTGGTCTAAATGGGACTTCTGGGTATTTTATAACATTTACTGTTATAAAAAGGTTTATTTTCTCCCTACAACCTTTCATACCTGTTAATTAGATACAGACACAATGTTTGTCCAGTAGCCCAGGTCCCGATTTCTTCAAAGACAAGAAGTTTCTAAAAGAGTGTCCTGAAAGTTTCTCTGCTCTCGCTGTTCAGTATCTGTCAAATGCTGCTTTGAGAAGAGTGTGAGACTAGAGAGGAAGGGAGGGGAGGAAGGCTGGAGGCTAATAATACAATTTAGCAGGAGCACTTCCATAAAGATGGTGAGTGGATCCACGTGGGCTGACTAACGACAAGCACAGCTGCGTCTGCAAATTCTCCCATTCCCTCAGCTCAGTAGAAAACGATTGTCTGGCCTCTGTTTTGTGCTCCTTAGGTTTGGGCTTTGCTGGATGTGTCTTCTTAGCGTCTTGGTACTTTGGTTTTCTTTCAGATAGAAAACACTGGGTCTATTCATAGTCATTTTCAGATGATGTTTCAACGTGTCAAACGCAAAGTAATATAATAATCCAACGATGGAAAACTTTTCTATCAAACACTAGCTTGAACAGATATTTTTGTGATATCAGATTACAGTGCAGTTTCATAATCCAAAAATTCGATTCAGTTTCACGTCATTAAGAAAAACACCAACTTGCCATTTGGTGAAGAAAGTTTACAGTTAAGTGATCTTACTCAAAGTTACGTACTAACTCAGCCCTAAAACCTGAGCCATGGTCATCCCAATAAACATTTTTTACTGGACAGCTGTCCAGGTTTTTTTATAATGGGGGGCGACTGTATATCAGTTGGTAAGGCATTCTTCTTCAGTGTTTCAGTATCAAGGACACCTCGACATGAAGCTAACTGTAGATGACTCATCTACTAAATGAGCTACAGTCGCCCCAGATTTCTTGTGGGCAGGCAGCTACATTTTAGGTGCCAAGTCTTTGGGGGTTTAATGTCCAGTGGGTCCAATGGTCAGGAATTGGGAGAACTGGGATTAATCTGGTAGTTCAGTTGGTATAGCATTGAACAAACCCCTGGTTCAGAGGATCCAAGTGCCTCTTAACACCTAAACCCCATAGTAGCACCAACATCTACTGTCTGGCTGTCAAGCTATAATTTCCCCACCAAGACCATTACAGTACGTGTGCATTTTACATTTTATTATTCTACAGTGAATCGTGACCTAACACTTGTGCATTAACCTCAGTTTTTAGATTCACCTGCTCATGCAAAGGCTTCACTGAAATCCACTGCATGTCAGTTCTTCATCACTTCTCAGGCTGTAACAACACAAGCTTTTTCTAATCAGACTGGTGGGGTTCGGTGAGCCTCTGCACATTAATGTGAGATGGTGGTCAACTGGGGGTCTTTAGTTTCACACCCTGAATTTTTACTCTGAGCAGCCTGAGGGGAAACTGACGGAGCTGTTCAGGGATCCAGTGACGCGTTGGGAAAACACAGTGTAAAAATGGATGGGAACACTAACTTCTCTAGACAGATGTGTTGATAAGCCCTCAGAAGGAAAGACTTAGTGTGAGGCTGTGAGAAGCAAGAGGACGCGGTGGGGTTAAGAGAAAAAGGGAACAAATGAAGATGGAAAAAAGAAGCGATACAAGAAAAAGAAGCAGAATAAAAATATTCTGCTCAGTTTAGAAGCACCTCAGTCAAACATATTCTCTTTCAGGCTATTCCTTCATCTGTCCCTCTACATTAGCAGCTGTCACACCCCCTCATACTAGTGCTGATTGATGGCTTCACCTGGGACTTTACATGAAACTCTGTCAACTTTTCAGACTGCTGCACTCATGAACTGTATTGTCCTCTATAATCAATACCTTGAACCAGTCATCACTTTGCTGCATATTGTTACCTGATCTCCTAAATCCCCAACCCTCCACCATGAGGCATAAGGAACAGACAAACACACATAATATCTCTCTCTCTCAAAATCTCTCTCTCTCTCTCTCTATAAATATATATATTTATAGAGAGAGAGAGAGAGAGAGAGCGAGAGAGAGAGAGAGATTATGTGTCTTAGTATATAGTGTTATATAGTGTTATAAATGTTGCTTTTTGTCAATGGAAATGACAAAATATTGTTGTAAACAAACCATTATTATGTGACATAAACAAAACGAATAGTAAATGTCACCATCAAACACCTCCAGATGGTCCAAAATGCGGCAGCCCGTCTCATTTTCAGCTGAAATACACCCACGTCTCACCTCTTCTCACCTCTTATATACATATATATAATGCAATTATATATATATATATATATATATATATATATATATATATTAAGACCGTAAAACTTCTCACTACACACTAAATTTGGCAAGCTGAATACACTCTGTACTGTACAGTAACCACGGAGGCACGGAGGAAGTTGATTGACACTGGATTACAGCCAATTAGGACCACAATGTGGAACACAATGTGCTGTGCTGTATTTAAAGATATAGATACAGTCAAATGCATGGCTCTATTAACACAGCAGTCCATGTGCTCCTCAACACATCCACATCTCCGTGGTGTAGGTGAAGCTTTGATTGATCACTGCGCATTCTCTCTAATACTCGGGGGTTCATTTACAGCATGTGGGTGTCCTCTGAGTGAAAACTCTCATTTCCTGCAAATACACTAGGGTGAGGGCCATCGAGGAGTTTTCCTTTGTAATTTCCACTATTCCACGGGTTAGGTAATCAGTTTTGAGCTCAGTTTTGCATTATCTGCTTTCTCCCCGTAATGAATCCTGTGGCTTCTTTTTGTTTTAATCTCCACTTTATCTCTCATTAAGCAGCGTAAGCAATACATGATTGGTCAACAGAGGATTTAAGAGGGGAAAAAAACTTTTTTATAGCCATATATTGACGTGCATTGTGAAATCCAGCATAGTTTTAGTGTGGCTTTTCGGAAAAATAAAAGGCGCTGTGGTTAGTGTGTGGTTTTCCACAGGAGAAGCAATTATGCATTAGATTCATCAGGTTTATTAGATTCTTTCTGAATGGTTAAATGCATGTCTGATTATTTTTTCTTCTGAACATAATGAGTTATCATATAGCATCTACAATAACTGATAATAACACCCCAAATCAATTAACTTTACATCTAGTCTGCTCCTCAAGTTGTTGACTTACAGGGAGCTAGTGCTGGGTGTCTGGCTCAAGGACACACCTGGTAGGGGATGGACTAGAAGTCAGACCGGGTTTCGAACCTGCGACCTTCTACATCCCAGTCTGACGCTTAACCCATTGAGCTGTCACTCATAAGTGAGTTGTTTATCTGCCAATCAAATGGAAAATTCATCCAACTCCTCCGGTGTCCCATTCCTCAAACCATGTATAATTCAAATGTTTTTGAAAGTGGGAAGAAAAAAAGCAGCAATGATCAATCACTTTACTTTAAGGTCACTGATCTTATGAAAGATGAAGAAACTGCAGGAATTTGATGACATTTATTTTCTTTCTGTATTTACTGTTAAATGTAATGGCTCTCCAAGGCAGAGACAAACATCAGGAGGAGCATTTGACAGCTCTAGGCAGACAGACTAAAGGAGGAAAGACTTGGAGCATTGGAGGGATGATATACTGTAATTTGCTTAATTAGCAGTAAGCGCAGGAAATTGAATGAGGCCTGCTCATTGGTAAAATTGCATTAGGCTTATTAATTCCTTTGATTATCCAGTGGTGGTTTTACATATAAACGTTTGTTTTTGAAAATTCATATTTTTCTTTTTTGCTTTTGTCCTTTTATAAAGTAAATCCTAAATATTTTCTTTATTCTCTGCTTTTCAGGTATTAAAAATTGGTTGATGGAGGCAAGTCACTGTCTGCCCTAAAAATGAGTGAGTTCCCCCAAAAAGAGTTTATGCAGAGAACGGTGGAGGGGAATGGAAATAAGCGAGACAGCCGGCCTTTATTGTCTCAGTGTGCTCTAACATATGCAGGAGATAATGCTTTATCATTTCTAGGTCCATTCACTGCACAGAGGTGTGCTGTGGAGCAGAGTAGGCTGTCAGTGCAGATGCAGCGAGATGTGCTGTGGGTACCCAGCATCTCTTCTGGCAGTACCCTATCTTCTCCATCTCTGAGAACTCTTTATCTTTCTTATCATGTGCTCCTGAATATTTACAACTGCTTATTTATCAGCAACGCTCCATCTGCTGAGTTCCCCACACATCTTCTTCAGGCACCTTCTGAGTCAACTCACAAGTGGTGCCACCCTTCTTTGTTATGCATACACTGACTATTCAGTATTCATGTCGCATGGAGCTGAAAACATCTGGGTACCACAGCTGCACCAACTGGCCACAACAGAAAAGAAGTCAATACCACTGACTGTCTGGTTGCATACAGGGATAGGGAGTCCATTCCTAGGTGCAAATGTAAGAGTAATGTAGAAAATATGATCGTTGATTCTGTTTGTTTCCCAGTCAGTGTTCATTCTTCTGACAGGACTTTAGAACGCGCCCAGTTCCTCACTTCATGAAAGTGATATCAACAGTGTTCTGTGAAGTTGGGTTTAGTGAAGCAATGTAATCTCTATACCTTGCCCCATTTTTTTCCAACATATGACTGAAAATGTCAAAAGACTTGTGTGATGTCTCTGATCAGCCTTAGTAACCCGAGGTAGTTTACTCATCATGAACCAGGCCGCCAACTGAAAACCATCTGTAAGTTGTACCGAGGAAAGACTTAAATACTCCATGCAAATTCTTGAATATACAGCATGTTTGTATATCCACATGTGTGAGCTGTTTAAGTATATGTCATATACAAAGTCTCACCAGGATGAAAAGTCAAGCTGATTAGAGGGGAGAAATCATGCCTTCTAGTAATCAAACAGTGCAGAAGGTATGTCGCACACACATGAACATCGCCTGCATGTTGATCGATCGATTTCTCTCTGCTTTTCAACAAAAGTGAGTTCTTTAAACATTAAACTAGGTGCCTTGGAGTGGCATAACTTTTCCATGGCATCAGAGAAACGAGGGAGGAGAGCAAACTATCCAAATGTTATTATCTGCAATAATTTGTTTAGTTTACAAAACTGGGGGTTTTACAACGTGGTTCAATTAGCACCAACATATGGCTGTCACAGATAAACACGGGGCGTAGCGCTGTTATTGCGATTTGAGTGAATGCTCTTCCATAACAAAGAGAGAATTTGTAGCGTAGTTGTATCTTATGTTGGGCATGAACAATAAATCTAGTTTATTTGTAGTTTTCCAGGCTCACAACAATGGAGGTCTCTAGACCAAATTAACAGAATTACAAAAATGTTATTGTTATCCAACAATAGGATTAAGACTAGAAAAGACGGAAAAGAGTACAGTAGAGTGATGGAGTTTTGCATTTGAAGATTTTTGGTATTCATTTTAGAAACAGGCGACATGTTAGTTATAAGAAATCATTTATTGTTTAAAGTGTTTAAATGCTTTTAAATTATGGTGAAATTTGTTTTCACAATTCAGCTGTGGTGGCAAATGTTAGCTCTGGCAGCATAATGTTCACATGCAGTGTTCCTTTAAATTAAGGAAATACCACATACGGCAGTTATGGATGAAGACATACTAAGGAGTTTGACGGTACAGGACACTTGTACAATAAAAGCATTTTTGTAAATGTGCACAAACATCAGTGACACAGTGTTATCAATGCTCCAGAGCTAGTTTTGCTCCATGAAAGTGAACTATCCTCCAGGTCTACAGGTTGTCACTATTTCAACTCAGATGGTGCAAAACCCAATTTCCTGAACAGTTGGGTCGTAAAACTAAAATCTATGATTTGTCTTTATTCGTATTTATCTGACAAATGTGCAAAGAAAATAACTTGAAACATTTTAAAAAGCACTGCATGTCACACCTTTAACTCAGAGTGCATCAGCTCAACCACATCAGGTTGGAGGAAAATCAAAACACTGAAGTTTTTTAAGTTTTACACTACAGCTTTAGTCAGCTGTCCACATCTGCACACAATGTGAGTTTCCCTCGTGGAGGAGGATATTTTTGAAGGAATGAGCCTGTGAAAACAATGCACACGAACACACAGTTGCAGAACAAACTTTCTGCAACCATTTCTACCACGATCTCTAACATGTTATGTTTGTGTTTCTGCTTTATCTGTGTTTTTGCATCTGTCTCTGTAGGCCAAGAAATTAATGTGGGAGAGCTGTCTGCCAGTCTGCATACCAGCTCTGGATCATGTGTGGGGCACATGAGGAAACCATCCGGCACAGCAGCAGTTAAATCAACTAATCCACCTCTGGCCTCTCCCATCTGCCTGCGTCCTACAGAGAAATAAAGAGACCACCCTGTCCCAACTCAAAGTTTTATGTATATAGACAGAGGAATTAAAAATTGAACATGAGTGAAGAGAGATATAACTGGAGCTGGGAAAATAGAGAAGAAAAAGACTTAAGAGTGATGGCGACCAGCTGTTGGAACTCCATCCTGTAACACCTCACTCTGGTGGCTGGCCCACCAGCCCACCATGTCAAACACACCCCGCCACAAACCCTCATCAGTCAGACTTATTTGAATTTATCACGTTGCACTTGTTGCTGTGGGACATCCAAGGAAGTCCGCTGGAAACAAAGAGAAAAAGAAGACGGGGTGTTTTGTCTCTGTCTAGAAATATGAACCTCTGTGTACCACACAGTGCCACATTTATCGCAGGCTCTGAACAGAACCATTAATCATATTCACATGTATACACCATTAATAAGTCAACTCTTCTCTATAAAGTTGTGCTCTGCAAAACGGCAGATAATCAAAAAGATAAATGACTTCTTAAATAAACAAACAACTCTTTTTCTTGCCTGGAGAGTTAAATATTGAACCCTCTAAATTTAGATTTACAAAAAAGAAAACCTCAAATGTGCTTTTGCTCAGCGTTGATGCAGCCACATGATGGATTGTCATGCAGGGATCTGGTTTGCTTATTTCCTTCTGCGTTACAAAGTAGACAATATAGGTGACTAATGAAACATAAGAGTGAGACTGTGGGATTTCATTTGCCCATATCTACCGCTTTAATGTCGCCTTGTATTAAGATAGATATGGATTATTTTAGTTCAAGGTTAGATTGTATTACTCTATTCTTATTTCAACCTCTGAGGGAGAAAATGTGTGAGCAGTCCTGTACCTGTACCTCGCAATAAGAACACTCGATTCAATGAATTTATAGAACATGTTCTTACGTAGGAAACAAAGACGGAAGTGACAGAGAGACTGTTTTATTTCAATGGAAAAACTAATGGGAAGGAACATGAAACCAGCATGATTCAAAATGTACCAGGAACGTTATAAAACAGTCATGCAGCTACTCACACGTGACGTGGCTACGTTTTGGAAAATAAAAACATTTCACTGCTTTACTTTAATAAACACAATCTCGTGAAAATGTTTATACTTAGGAAAGGGAGGTACGTTTTGGAGAAATTAAGTTTGTTTTTATATCAGGGTAAGTAGGAATCATTAATTAAAGTAGGCACGTCATACATATTTGAAAATCAATGTTAAGTAAAATTACTTTTCCAAAATATCTGCTCCTGTAAAACTAATACACTTGTAACAACTGTTCGTCTGTCTGGTTGTTTGTGTCATAGTTCGTCATGTTTTGGCCTTCACAGCTTTTTATTAAGTTTAGGTCAAATATTGTGGTCAACTTTTTTGTCCCAGGATTTTATTTGTTCTTAAAGTGACTTTGAAATTAATATAATATTAAATATTACAATAATCTGAAATAATAATTAAAAATAATATAATGATACATTTCCTCATAGGGGCAGTCATTGTCTGTCTGAGTCATGTCCTCCTCTTGTCCTTTTGTCGTTCTTTTCTTGTGTTTCCAGTTCCTCCCTCGCCTTAGTCACGTCTCTCTCTCCACTCTCACTCCCTGATTGACCTCAGCTACTCTTAATTTCCAATCAGCCCTTCACCTTTTATTATACTTAAAAATTAATTGTCTGCTTGTGCAACAGCTTGGGCGGCACAAACTGTTGTAAATGTGCTATTCAAAGAAATTTGACTTTGACCTTTTCTGCACTCCTCACTGCCCTGTGTCAGTTCATCCTGTTATCCTGCCGTGACACCTCTTACCCCTCGCTCATGCCCTTCGTCCTTTCCGTTAGTTGGTTTGGGTTCATTTTCTGTTCTCTCCTCTGTCTCTCTCTCACCTCTGCATATCCACATTCATTGTTTGTTTTTTTGTTGCAATGTAATATCCGTCGTTTTTTAATGGTTGGGTTCAGACATGACGGCACTGGGTTATGGAAAGAAATCGTCACAACATTAGTTGTACCTAATAAAGTATTTTGCTAATTGTGTTTCTTTACTTGCCAGCATTGACTAATGGACTTAGTAAATCTGTTTGTAGGAGTCGATATGGGAAAAGCAGTCTCCTCCTTTATTTGTTATCCTGTCCTTTCACTCTTAAAACGTTTAGCAGTGTGAAATTCATGCTACCAGTGTAGATGCATGTAAACAAAGTTTTCAGAAAAAATAACCTTTGTTTACGTGATTTTTCTAAGATTTCTAGAGAGGGCAGTCTCTTTTGTTGTTGCAGTTTGATCCAAGTTACTCTGCCGTCCTCTATAAATAAGCTGACGCTGTTTCACTGACGTTAGAGAGTGACATAGTCTAGTTTGACTTTTAACTCACACATTTTAATATGTCTCTACTTTTCCTATAACATGCACGTCTGTTTCCTTTTATCTGTTTCAGTTACGTCCTTTTCTCTGCTATTTCAGCTGACTTGCAGTCTTGATTAATCTTGACAGTGGGGAAAACGCAGTTTGATTAGTGTCTCCACATAAGTGCTCCCTGCTGATCAAATTAAAATTGTGCCGCCTATCTGTCAACCGCATCTCAGCCTGGTTTGCTACATTCAGTCCCTCCTATAGAAACCTGTCAAATAGACAGTAGACACTTCACACTGCTCGTTGTGTTGTTACTGTTGTTGAGCGGGTTCTGTTTGGCGTCCCAGTTGCAGAAACTACAGATGCTTGAGCCATATTTGTTGCCCTCCACTGATGTCATGTCTGTTTCTGTGGAGGATTTATCACTGAGGATTCATCTCTGACACGTAGCAGGAAGAAACCCCTGCTGGACCCCAGAATATTTAAGTGGTGATAAGACTGGAGAGAACCACACTCTGGGTGAAATGGACCTTCACATATGGTCCTGCTTTCGACTGTGGTTTGGCTGTCTATTCGCCGCTGAGTGTTTTCTGGTTTTAGCATCTTATTTTCGTTTGCTTGTGGTCATTTTCATAAATGCTTGTGGGTGTTTTTAAGAAAAGAGAGAAAATACCAAAACGTTAGTTCTTTAAATGTTACTTATTGTGGACATTTCAAGGTCTATGCAGTCAACTTTATGAATGATTTAAACTTAAATATGCTTATTAGTTTTCTTACATGAAGAAAGATTAAAATATTGATACTACTCGTGTTTGTACCAAAATGAAGCCATCGCGAGCAGTGGCTTTACATAAAGACGGGAAGCTTAATTTTTGTCTTCTGTGCCTCCAGGATGTTATCAGGCATTTCCCAGAATGATGAACTGATGTTTTAGTGTTGTGATGTTAATTTCACGTTTCACACATTTGTGTTTTTGCAGATTTTATTGTGTATTTTTGTATCTCGTATCAACTCTAAGAAATTCACATTTACACAATGCATTTTACATAAGTTAGTACTGGTGACATTCAGCTTTTTCAGAAGTAGATTCTGATCTGACTGTATTACGTTTGCAGTAATATTGTTGCAGAGAATCACAGTGAACCTCCCCGTAGATTTCATGTTACTTCACATTACATGTCCTCTCAAACAGAGGTACACAATGAAACTTACTGTACATGCAAAACATCTGCACAGCATTTCTATTGGCTAATGGCATATGTGAGATTTAGAGTAGAAGTCTTAGGTGACATGTGACACGTATATTATTTCATAATGCTACATGGCCCTTCCTTTTGCCACTATTTATAACACATTAACATTCAATAATCACTGGCGACCTATAGCTTTAACTTCCATTCACTAAAACCTTCATTAGCTCTCATCAAATATCAAAGAAATGCACCAAAAAATGTCAAATAAGTGGAAGAAATGCAAAACAAACATGAAATTAAAGATCTGATTCTGTACACAGGCACTTTGACTGTGGTACACTCTTTGAGTGCATTCATATTACATCTAATAAGTGCTACAAAATAATATATCAGTTAGAAAATAGACTGATTGCAAAAGTATAATAGTATTCAGAATGTTAAGCAAGTAAACACTAATGTAAACACAAAAGCAATTTGCAACAGAATGAGGGGAAACATTTACCCATATCTTTGAATGTGTCTTGCATATTTTGTCTGGTTATATTAGAGTTGTACATTCTTACATTGTGTATCTCACTTCGCAGGCTTCTGGAGAAAGACAATAAGCCAGTTCAGGGTGGATGAGTTTGCTGCCGGAGGGTTGGATTGAGCCTCGAGGAGAGACACAGTCGAGCAGAACATTTTTTCTTTTCTTTAAATCAACACTCTGGTTGCTCGTACTGTAGCAGCGACTGCTTTAATGTCACTGCCGCAGCTAGGATCAGGATGAATCACACCAGTTCCCTCATTGGAGGAGTGAATCATACACTCTCACTGTGCGCGTGTGTGTGTGTGTGTGTGTGTGTGTGTGGTCGTGTGGTCACATGTCCACACCGCATGCCCACCAACGACTGAGGAGCTGTGAGCAAAATGCAATAGACTTTTATTTGTTTCCTTTCATAACACTACAGAATGAATCACCAGACAAGAAAGTGTGATTGTTCGGAGATGTTGGTGACCATGTGTCTGATACATGCGGCTTTACACAGGATGTAATGACTCACTTTCCCTGTCTTCACCTATCTAAGAGACTCGCTAAGCTCTGCTCACGAGTGACATTGTATTTCTCTTTTAAAGTAAGAATATGCTTGTTATTCACGTCCTTGCACAGGTTTACACATACATTTCTGTGTCAAACTAAGAAGAGGTGTAAGAAGAGAGAGTTTCCCACAACGTCATTGAAACTGTGAATTGTGTTTCTGATGTGAAACTTTATCTTTGTGTAGTCTGCTTGTTTAAAACAAAAGAGTTGCTTTCTTATGTGTTTATTTACCTACTCTATCATGCATTTAGACTGTTTTAGTTTACACAAACCTTTCACAGATCTCTAGAGACCCTTTAGTCGTACCACAACAAAAGGGAACCTGAGAAAGTACCTGCCCCCTGTAGGAATGAACGTCAAACTCAGCTACAGTGTGCAGAATTATTTTATAACATATTTATGACAACTGCTTTTACACTTACTGGAAGTGGGGGCATCAGAAGTTGTGGGATAAAAAGCGCCACACAGCCTTAGAGGTGAGTCGTACTAAGTGCTTTTATATCACCATGGTGATACAGTAAATGTCAAGGGCCTTGGACTTGGGTGAGGGACCTGTAAAGTCAGGTTGAGGCTTCAAAGAGGGCTGTGTCGCCCCCTCGGTTGTCCGCAGCATTAATCTTGATGAGAGGCGGCTGAGCTGAGCTGAGCTGAGCAGAGCGGAGGGTAAATGAAGCTGAAACCCTGAGGTAATTACTACCTGCCTGTCAGGATGTCTCTCTAATGGGCCCTTTGTTGACGTGAGCGCCAACGACCATGCATTAGCGCCTCAGCACTGTTTATCGGGTTCTATAAAGCCGACGGACTTGAATGCAACTTGAGTGCAAGAGTGAACGAGAATGTGGAGATGGTGGGGCTAGCAAAGAGAGTTTGCTTCAGAGGGTGTCCCAATTTTCCACTCAGTCACCCAAGTGTAAATTATGACAGATGGGATTCCTTGTTGCACATTTCTCCATCAAAGCATCAGTTTAATGAGCAGCTCTGTATGCAGGGTCACTGGTGATGCCACAGCTCCATTTCTGCTCATCATTAGGCACCGCATCACCTCAGAGATGTGAGCTCATCGCACTGAATCAGCAGAGCTCCGCAGTCCTGAGATGTTTCTCTCATGTTGCAAGTACAGCCTCCAAGTATGGAAACAGCCTGCTGAATCAGCTATGTACAGTAACCCAAGCCACGAAATGAAAGTAATGCACCACAAACAGGAGACAAACGTTTTGGTGAAATAACGGAAACACAATCTCTGTAGGTGATGTGAGGCGGTCGGTGCTGAAAGAAGCAACTTGCTGATTAAATTGGTTGATTACCAAGCAGGCTACGACGGTAACAGATCTTTTTTCCCAAATGTGAGTCACTTGCATTAGTCGGCACGGCCAAATTCTAACAATTACGCCAACAGTCTCAAACGACAACATGCGATGAAACGCGTCTGTGGTTAAATGATAAGAGAACAAGGAACTTCAGAAGACGCTGGAGTGACTCACAGCTCCCCCGCTGCTTTTTGTATCGCCGCTGACGGTGGGGGTCTAATAGTGTGAATCCTACAGAGAGTGAGAGAGACGGAGGATTGTCTGAGAGTGGGACGGCTGGAGATGAGAGAGGAACAAGTCTGCCCCGAGCACATTTCTGCCTATTTACCTTTCAGGCACATACATACATTTTATGGCTAGTGGTCACGGAATGAGAGAGAAAATGGAAAGTTTCCAAAGGGGCAGAGGATAAGTTGGCAGTTAGTGAAATTTAAGTCCACCTTAGTTACTAGAATAATATCTATGATTATGTATCTGCATTGACATTGGTACAGATAGTGGTTGGTATTGCCATCGAGGTTTTGTCCAGGCACACTGATACATGACATCCTCTGGACAACTTATTAGGTACAGCCATAGATGTAATCTAAAACAGCAGCTCCTTCACACGGTTGAAACGTTATAATTCATTCATATGTTTATCACTTATGTCATAGTGGGTGGAGTGCATTACATCGAGAGCTGGGGCGGCCAAAACATTAGAAACTCCTCTGAATTTTAGCTTTGTTAAAGTAGATCTGTATTTGATTTCACTTGGTTGTACAGATGTACCTAATAAAGTGGCCAGTGAGAATATATGCAGGGATGAAGAGTCAGGCTGTGGCCCAAAAGTGCTGGGAGGTCCATGCACGTCAAATGTTTGCTCTGTAGCCACATCAGATAGGAATCAGAGTTCGTTTTACATTCTCTGTGTGGCCCCGGGGCTTTCTTTTTGGTCCAAAGTTCTGGTCCTTGCTCTCCTCTGCCTGTCTTCAGCTCTGACTTTAGTCTCCTCTTCTTCGTTCTCTTCCTCAGACTTGAGGCGGAGGCGACTTAGGCTGGGGGCCTCCATCCACCCTCACCACTGCAGGGAGAAAGTAGAAAGAAATATGTCACACAGCTGATTTGTGGTGATAGTTGAATCAATTACTCAGTCCTTTGAGTAAGAACACCTTGAGTAGTTCCTGATTCACAGGCAAATGTGGATAAAAATGTTTCTCATTAAATCCCTCCTCCAATTCAACAAAATATTCATATCACGTACGTCCCTAAACATAAAAAACCTCTAAAACTGATAATCGTTCTCTTCCTGCAGGGGGCCCTGTGGTGTCACTCATTCACAGGAACCTGTTAAACTGGAATCATTAACTGGATGAGGATGGGAGACAAATGCTCCCTTTTCCCACAAACCTCTCAACCTACTGTCAATTGAGGGAAGCCATGGAAACGTCTCTGGTATGCAGGGGCGTTTCGGAGAGAACCCCGAGTGCTGTGGGTGTTTTCTTGTCTTTATCAGTGCATCCTTCAGCCAGGGAACTCCAGTGTAAGAGGGTTTATTCTAAAGCTGTGTTTGTGAAACTCCTCCCTCTCCTTTTATTAGTTTACCCTTCCATGCAAACCACCCCATCTTTTCTGCATTTTTTCCCGTGATGGCCACACTCTGGCTCTCTCCTCAATGCTTCTTTCCTCATTGGTTCTGTCCATTGCGCTGCTTTTTCTTCCTTCCTGTTTAAGCAGACACTCTGCTACAGGAATCACCAGTGACACAGAACAGACACCGCAGCTGGCCAGTGCGCACACACACACACACACACACAAGCTCGGGCACACACCTGTACTTTTGCATCGCGTTGCATCTCATTTTGGTGACAGCTGTGATAAAAGTAGCCAGTTTCTGTTCATTAAAAAAATCAATACAAGCTGTCATTTACTGAACAAGTTCAGTCAGATCTACAATGAAATGTGAACTCTCCGTTGCTTTCTTCTTCCTCTAATCAGTACATTCAGGCTTCCTGATTGGAAGCTCAGACAAACATCTAAAATCTGCTGATTGGGACTGAAATAGAGATGGATTCGTAGTAATCACAGGAACTCCCAGACAAAGAGTAGGAGATGCTGCAATTGGTTAAAAATAAAAAAAATAATGTTTTTTTACTTTTCCATTTAACCTAACGTTTATGGATGAATTTAGAGATAATGGGTCCCTCAGTACAGAGACCTCAAGTACTCTGTGAGCTTGCATTAGCAACAGATCCTTTTGGCAAGTTGGTTCATTTTTGTTTGATTGTTAATCTATGACGTGTACCTTATACCTAAACTAACTAAGTTAACTAGTCTGTTTTCAGTCTGTGTTTGTATTTGTATTTGCTTTTCTGTCACAGACCAAGTGCAAGTTGAAATACAAACCCGCACCTGGCTAAGTACCGCTCAAATAGCCTGAAGGGCTCCTGACCAAAGCCTCAGGCACGGCGCTGAGCTGGAAAGTGAATTTGGAATAACTGGCCAAAACGTCTGTGTTCATCATGCGTTGCACGCTGGCCAAATTGTTTGGGTGTTACAAAAGAACTGTTAGAAACCACGTCACTATTTCTTCAGCAAAATGATGATTATTTAGTGTAGCAGCATTTGTAAATTCTAGATGAGCAGCTCACAGGAAGTCTCAGAGGTGTCTATACCACGCTGTCCATCTTCAGTTTGTCTGATGTTACTTTGGATTGAGCAGCGCTATATGTGGTCAAAGCATAGACCACACAGGCATTTAAATATCACTATCAACCAGGCTTGTGTTCTGAAAAGTCTGTTTAGGGACCTAAGTTTGAAAAAAGGCAAAATATCTGGATTCTCTCATCTGTAAACAAAACAGGGAAACAAAACACATCTAATGCTGTTGCCATCCGTTCAGCGAAGTGATAACAGTGGTGGGAACATTTCCACTGCGAGAAGTTTATTAACACTTTCTAATGTGGGAAGATGACAAGCAGTTATGAGTCACACCTTCATTATCTGTTACTGAAATCACATTAGCAATCAGTAATGTGACTCAGCTCCATTATCGCTGCTTTAAGAGTCTACAGACTGAGGGGTGTCTTGAGAATCATGAATGGTAAGTCAAACTGAACTGACTCTACCTTATGATGGGTGATTGTAATGGAGGCTTTTTCATGATTACGTCTGTAAAACTGGACTTCCTGGCAGTGCAGCTGTAATTGTTCCATTTCAGTCAGTAACCCTTAAAATCTACATCTAAATCTCTTTTCTTTTGTTTGCAATAACCATGAATCCCCTTCAAATGGCTTCGGTGGACAGTGGTATGGACTATTTTGTGTAGACTGTGAGGTCAAACGCAGGACAGGGATGCACAGTTGGGTGATGTGAGAGAGAGCTTAGAGACTTGTTTAAATTTTAAACACACTCAACGTGCATGATTCAGAGGGTAAAGCAAGCAGCAAAGGGGGTTGTGGAGGGCTGGGTGAAGTGCTGCACAGATGGATGGCTCTTTTTATTGAAGATGAGCAGATAGAAATGGGGCCAAGCACCCCAGACGTAGTTGGTTATAGTTTAACTGAGAACCCCTGGCGTGAGAGCATTCGCTGCCTTTTTAATGGTTTTCGCACCCACACACGGCGCTAATGCGAATTATCACGTACTAAGTGGTGATGCTGGATCCGATTTGTAGACGTAGCGGGACTGAGGCTGGATTCTGTCTCGTAACACCTGCTAATGAGCCAGTCTGTTGAAGGGGTGACAGGGTTAACAGGACATCCTCTCGATGAACCAATCCCAAGCTGGCTCTCCAAAAGAAATTCCTTCTTTTCTTGGACATGCAGCGGGCTTTGTATTTGTTGAGTGGAAGAATGCAAAGAGGGTCTCGAACAAAACAAAAACAAAATAAGCTTCAGCCTCATTAGAATTTGCTGTATATCGTAGAGGAGGCACATTGGCATGGACTGTTTCTAAATTCAGAAAAAATGATAGTCAAAGAGAGAAGCTTGAATAAAAAACAAGCTCATGACTGGACTTGATCCTTCCTCGTCTCTCGGGTTTATCCACATATCATTTAATGTGTTGAAGTGCTATTTAAGTACTGAAGGAAAGACATGCTTTGTGCTGCACAGAGGTCACACATCATCCCTGCTGCACTTTTCTTCTCCACTTGGTTGTTTAAAGGTTATCCCTTTCCTCTACCCACTCAGTGCAGATTCCCCACCATGCAGCCAGCCTTACTCATTCTGTCTGTACCCACTGTTGCTGAGTGAACTCACAGGCACACAATATGATTACCTAAAGATAAAAGATCCTCTACACAAACTTCTGATGGGTGTCAATAAAGCTTAAACCCAATATAGACCTCCACTCCTGTCCCAGAACATTGCACTGCACAAAAATTGCTCTCTAATAGATCAGTGAAGTGCATGACGCCGAGCGGTTGTATTCTTTCTAGCCAGACATGATCTACTGACTGTGTCCATCTTACAAAACCTTTTAGATTTTGTCTGGCTTTTAAAAGTGACGAGGTAAAATCTGTCCTACAAACCCACGCTCAAAATACCTCACGAGTACCCACAGACAAATATAGATGTCGAGGAGTAGTAAGTGTAGTAAAAGCAAATATAGATCAAACATAAAGTAACCAGCCACATGCTTCCCTTCGACTTTGCTATTTTGATACTGTGTAATCTGTGTCAAACTTCTGTCAACACTGAATTTTTTACTCTGTAATAATGGTCTTAAGTTCAGTACCTGCCTCATATTTGTGTTACTGCGGTGCCTCACAGTCCTAATCTCTGCATTCCAGGAGTCTGATACATCACATGTTCATGCATCTGATTTGGCCTCACCCACATGCTTTTGGCAGCTAGGTGTTAGTCCTGATGCTGGATGATACATTGTTTTTTGATCTATATCTCTGAAAATGTGTTTTTGCTCTGACACAGCGGCTCGCGTAACATAGTAACACCAATATATCCAGTATAACACCATAACTTACAGTATCTTAGGCTAATTAATGATGACTTTCTTTGGTATAGCTAAAATACAACAGAGTGAAAGTGTATAGTGAAAGTATACTTGATTTACTGAAGAACTTTTTGGGTTTGGGGCAGAATTAGCTCAGCTGGTGGAGTATTATCATTTGTGGTTCATATATGTCCACATGATCTAGTCAGGTTGTCTAATGCAGTGATAAGAAAGAAGACAAAGCTCCTAAATATCATACCTATCTGTTCCTGTGTGTGTGAACGTGAGGGCTGAGCCTGGACTTCAGCCTGGGCATGTTGCTGCTGCTGCTCCTGCAGACTCTGACTGTCAACGGAGATGCCGCTGTCACTGTGCAGCTTCTCTCCCTCCGGCGTCACCATCTGATTGTTCGTAGCCGCGCGGTTATTCGCCGCCTGCTTGTTCTGCTTGCAGCTATTCCACCTGTGGAGAAGTAGCATGTCACAGGATATGCTACTGTACTGTAGTTATGTGAGATTAGATAAGATTGTTATCCCTTCCTAATCCTAAACAACAGGAAAGAAGAAAAACGATGTGGTGTTTTTCTTCAGAGGATGAATGACTCATAAATGGATTGAAATATTCATGAGGTATTGAGCGGTACAATGCAGCTGACATCTCTAAGTGTTTACTAAAATATTAGATGCTGAAGAAATTTGTCTGAAGAAGTCTGTAAATACATGATGAAAAGTACATGAGGAGTATTAGCCAGATGTGTGTGTGTGTGTGTGTGTGTGTGACACTGCTGATAAATCTGGAACTCAAACTTCCCCTAGTTGGCACTTTTCAAACAATCAATGCTACTAATGAGTTTGTTTACTTGCTTCAAATGTGTTTTAGCCCTGGCGTGTTTCTGTCTGTCTGAGTGCTTCCATGTGTTTGTGTGTGACCTCATAAAAAAAAACGCTCACGGTGGTGCATTTGAGAAATTCTCTAAAAAATGGGTCAGTATGTTTTCGACTGAATATTTTACCATTCACCACGATGCCCCTTTTTTAAGCCTGGGGCAACATCTATTAACACCACCCATCAGACCACCATCTCATCACTGTTCACTCTCTCTGTCCTAGATTACATTGTGGCTGTGGTGTAAAACTCAATTGTGCTAATGTCTTTTCCCACAGAGCAGCTTTTTATCTCAGGCTTTTCCACCAACTGACCTCTTAAAAACGATATAAGCCACGAGGCCCACCACCACAGCAGCCAGGATGGAGCAGTAGATGGGGATGAGGTTTTCATTGAAGCCGTGGCCAAGGAAGCGAGGAGAGCCAGCGCTGGATGTGGTCGTCTCTCCACCTGGGAACGCGCTTTCAGAGGCATCAGGAAGATAATAATTGGTGAAGGAGGGTGGAGATGGGCCCATGTCAGAGGTAGAGGTGAAATCTGTGGGGAGGTTAGGATCTGAATGGAAGGAAGGGAGAAACATACATTTGTAGCTAGAAATGCCAAACTTTGAGATATAAATGTTCCAAAGCATTGGTTAAAACAATCAAATACACTAAACAATACAACTGAATTAACAATAAGACACTTTCACATCTTCTCTGAGAGCCTGTTTGGTGGAGTATAGTCAACAAGTCCCCAAGCAGATGTCTCCTATACCAAACACATGCGGCAGCTGTTTCTGATCGACAGATGGGTTCTGGCTGAGTTAAAGAAAAAGAATGTTCCCCAACAAGGGGGGCAAATATGTGTCACCCACCAGCCCACCCCACAAACCAGCCTGGTCCCCGCATGGCAGGTCTCTCCCCACCATGTCCCCATCTATATGATCTCTGTCCATGGCATGACACCAGGGCCGTATGGATCCATGTAGAACAAAGCGAAGGGCTCTAAAGAGGTCATCACTTTGAGTGTAGCCTTCACAGAGACCAGAGACGCAGGAAGGCTCTGTGCTACTGGGTGAGTCTGGTTTCTATCATAGCTAAGTCTGGAAAAGAAGAGTCATTTTCATAAATTGTTCTACTTCCGCTCTGTTTGTGAGCTCCATTAATGATTCCATGTAATTTCCCACAGTGAAGCGTCGCCCTGTCCACAGTGATGTTCACATCTTGTCCTGACAGCAGAGCTTATCTATCAAATCTCTCCAGTAGTCCTGTCATTTAATGTTTTTAGGTAGCATTGCAGTATTTCTGTCAGCTAGCAGAAAAGGCTTGCAGAGCAGCCTGCAGATTGTTCCCTCCCCCAGGGTATGGTATAGCAGGCCGAAGAGAGGGCCTGTCTGGCCAAAATCTAAACTCCTCTGAGCTCAACAGTCTGGTGGGGATAGAGAATGTGTAGCTTGATTTGGATCTGAGCCTGTAATCTCCCAGCACAACCTGAGGCTGCTCCTCATTAGATTCATATTGCCACACACAGGATTAACCCTGTGGGGACTCCGGCGACTTCTGGCTTCTTGTGATAATTATGTGGCGGCCAAAAACTGACTGAACATATTTTTTCACTATGACTGACATTTAGTTATGCATATAGCTTTGGTATTATTCACCTCCATTTACACCCAAATCCATTCTTGTTAATAAAGCCTACAGCAGAGAAAAATAACGTTTTGAAAATTAAACAGCTTCATGACTTTCTAAAAACAATATCTTGGATTTTGTGAATAATGCACAAGTTAAAAACAGTTACCAGTATTTGTCACTTGAACCAAAGAAATAGTCCTTATAAAAGCTGTTGATGATGTGTTGTGTGTATTGTAGTAATGAGGACATTGTTTTGGCAACGACATGCTGTTGCTGAAATATTTAGATATTTAGTCATTTACATTGCAAATTCCTCCACCCTACTGTTGTGGCAGAACACATCTGACACAGACCTAAAAATCTGGATAAATAATTCTAGACTGTCTCCAATGATAGTACTATTATTATATTACTAAGCTAGTATTTACCTAATGCTAGTTAACATGACTTAGTCTTCTTGTCAAACTAGAATTTTTGCGTGATTGGTGTGAACAAGTTTACGGTCAGATGACGGTCTAAAAGAGAACTATACCTGCACTCACAGTTGCTGATTGACTGAATACACCTGTTGCATGTTGTCGACAGTGGGAGGGGCAGAAAAAGTTGGGAAACGAGCTGCAGCTCTCTAGGACCAGGGTCAAAGAGGGAAACATTCCGTGGACCATCAAAGCCTGATGCTGTCTACACATATATTCTCCTTTCACTGCCATGACAGGTAGTCACGTTTCCCAGTATTGATCTAATGCATAATTCACACACAGTTACTCTCTTTAATAGTCCAATGGGAAATCGACGGGATTTATTAACGCAGATGTATTTGACAAAACTTCTGTTGGTTGTTAAGAGTTCTCACTGGTTCGTCTGTGTGAGCGATGATGACGAGGCATTCCTGCCTCCCATAGGTTTACTGAAATATCTCTCACGGACAGAGAAAAACAGCACATGTGCATGCCGTAGTTAGAAACAGAAATAATGTAGAGGCCTATTTAAAGTGGTGCTATTGATCCAGATCTTTCTAAAAGTAGGAGGCATTCAGAGGAGAGGAACACGGGTATCTGGATTACTTGCATTTCATGACCTTTCCTGGGATGTAGTCAGGTTTCCTCAGCTTTGCCATACATCATCCGGCTAATGCAGGGCTGGCTAATGGTATTAGCAATGTAACGTGAGCTTGAAAATAGAATAAGTTGTGAATGGAAGGTGTGACAGTGAGTGCAAGTGGGCAGAAAGACTTACCGTGTATACTGTTTATCAAAGAAGCTGCAATTCTCCTTATCACACTTGGCTGCTAGTCACCCGGCACTGCTGCAAGTGCCTTTCTTTGGTGCAATGGATTGCCGCCATGAAGACATATACACTCTATCGCACCTCTGGGCTCTCTGTAAATTGTTGTTTATAATCTGAGCTCAGATGACAACTTTTCTTGGAAGCAACTTCAGATCAAACTCAACGTGCAGAACAACTAAAGTACAAATACTACATCTTTTCTGTAACTCCCTCTCTTTCTCTCCTTTTCTCCAGGCTTATGTAGAAAACAGTGTTGGCTATGGACCAAAGAAAAAACCCAGGGCTCAAGAGGCTACATACCTCCGCTAGGAAGCAGGGAGGCTTATAGGCAGCAGCGGTGCAGCTCTAACAATTGCGTTTTGGTTTCAGTAGGTTTAAAATACTCTTGAAACAAAATAAAACTAGCCTAGTTTTTATGAGCGTGGGGCTGAGCGTACAGGGAGATGTGTTTATTAGCAGGGTGTGGACGAGAGGGGGAGAAAAAATTTAACTTTTATGATCCATTGAGGTCTTTATGGTGAAGTTAACCCATGGGGTCTTGTGTGGAACTGAAAGTTGATGTCTTGGCTGCTGCCAGTTCAGTGTGGAGATGAGCAGCTATCAGGCCCAGCACATGTACAATGACCTCTTTATCAGTTGCCAAACACTCTCCCTCTGTCCCAGCTCAACCTCTATCTCAATCTTCCGCTGTGTTTGTCGCCTGACGTGCACACATCTATCACACATACTGCAAATTATTCAAGGGAGCACTCTGTCTTCTGCTAGGGAGGGTTAATAGGGAGAGTGGGGTGGGGGGGTGCAGACAGAGAGGTAGAGTGTTAGGAGCGAGTGAGGAGGCGGTGCAGAAGAACAGAGGAGCCGCTGTAAAGTGCACTGATTAGGAGGAGTAATTATACTGCAGCAGTGAAGGCGCTGAATGCACACTGGGCACCTTCCACCACTCTGCTACACCCAGCCACTCGGGGGCCACAGTGGGAAGACATGGAGACATGGACCAGGAGAGAGAGCGATGAGTGGAAGAGTGAAGAGAGATAAAGTGTTGTTCGTGTGTTTATCTGTTTTTCTAATCTTCGCTATGTTTCTTGTTAGGGACAAACACCCAACACTTTTACATTCAATGCAAATCTACACAACTGGCAACTGAACAGCACCTTCTGGGAAAGTTCAGCCGAGTCCAAAGCGAACAGAGATCTTAGAAAAAACAACATTGTTTTTCAGTTTCAGATCAAAGAGGCTCACACATGTGCTATGTCCATAGTTTATTAAAAATGTTTCAGAGGACTTGGCACAAGGAGACAGTGCATGTGGCACTTTAGCCGGCTATCAGTTGTATGTATTGATTTTGGACGCTCATAAAAAGTGTTTGTGTGTCTGCTGGAGAAAAACTTGTGTGTGTGTGTGTGTGCATGTGTGTGTGTGTGTGTGTGTGTGTGTGTGTATGTGTGGGTGTCCTGCAGTCAAGTGTGAGTGCTCATAGAGGTCACTCAGCGAAACCTGAGCATAAGCAGAAGAAATCCCAGGACGCATATCGACCCCTCAGCATAGAATACCAGCACAGCACATATGCTGCAGCTTGCAGTCTGTTTTCATCTCTCGCTCTCGCTCTCTCTGTCCCTGTCATTGTATAGCGTAATTGACACTTGGTGACAGCTGGATATGAATTGGGTATTTAGGGATTTGAAAATACCACTAGTCGTACAGTATCTGTTTGTTACTACATGCAGAAGATTGGGAGACACAACAGGGTCGAAATGAAGTGACATGTTCCCTGCATAAAAAAAAACACAGACAGGATGAGGATGAGAATAACAGCTTCCTGTTTGCTGCAGAAACAGAACTTGATGCACGGTCACCACAGACCACCACTGAAGGACTGGAAACATCATCACCATCACATATGACTGCACACACATTACCCACAGGCCCACTGGTGCTATGCGACAGGGCTCCCCTTTCAACAGACAACCCTTAAGGTCATTTATCGTGCCGTGTCTAGTCACCACCATTGCGGCTGCTACAGTGCTATCACTCAGGACACGGCAGGTCAGAGGTGAAACTAGCAGCATGGGTGGGCACTAAATGGGCAGCAAAAGGATGCTTTGTGCCCTGCTGTACATCAGATGCACATAAGTGTGAGGGGACATTAAGGGGAGTGAACATGGTTTACATCATCCATGCTGAGGAACAGCTGGAGTCTTCAATTGACTACTGTGCTGTACATTTTAAATCTGCTTAGATGTGGGAAGACTCTGGAGTGTGCTGGAGTTTGCAAAAAGCCCCAAAATGTAATTCTTCTCTTTACTCTACATGCATGGTCACATGCCTGTGCTTCTTTCCTTTCTTCTTTGCCCCTTTGTCGTCTGAATATTCCAAACGAACGTGAACACTTTCAAGACAATAGTTGTGGAGACATTCACTTAAAACTCCAAAAGACTGCCATTAATCCTCACTGCTCACTCCCAACTGTCAGCCTGGCTAAAAGCTGCTCTCTCCATTTAACTAGAATAACATCACCTTTGTGCTCTTCGGTGACATGCAGAGATCTTCCTGTTGTAAATCAGTAGCACGCCAACTGTACGTGAAAACAACCTGAAGCACATTTCTGCACACGCTGTTTGAGCTGACACGTGCAGTTCGGGATGTGTAACGCTGTAATGTTAATGTTACCAGTCCTTTCACCTTTAAACTATGATGATTCTGTGACTATTTGAGCTGCCAGAGATGAACACATGTGACTTGATAAAGCACATTTCTTCTTCTCCTCTGTGGCCCCTCCCGGGCTCCGTACAGTGAATAAAAAACCAAACCACTGATGGTGCATTAAATAAAGGCAAGTCATTGTATCCGTTACTAGCCTTTCTTCCACCTCATCTACTTTTCTTTCCTTGTCTTTCTTCAGGCCTGTTCCCAACAGTGCTATTATTGTCTATTAAAAGAGGAATTTACACCACATGTCGCCTCAACAAGGAGCTGATAGAGATTCCAGATCCATTTGCTTAGATCCAAATACCTGGTCAGTGTGAGACTTTCCAGATTCCACACAGGTCAGTCTTTCAAAGAGAAAATATTGCAGCTCAAGTCTAAATCCCAGCATTTAAAATGTTCATTTAAAATGGTAATCACACAGAGGATCAATAAAATACCCTGCATTAGCAGTGCTCCAGCTATTAGGAGCTTTCTACAAAGCATTTAATTATTCCACAACGTAAGAGCCTCTTTGGTCACAGTTTACATAAAAACCCACAAAGTAGGAGAAGTGATTTTCCCAGGAACAAAGCAGAACATCTTTTGTTCCAATCATTGTTGGGAAGAGCTCGTGTTTTTGTGAGTACTGACTGTCTAGCCTCGCTCTCCAGTCCGTACTTCCTCTGATATTGCTTAAAAAATAAATAGCAGATTTGTATCAAGGAAATCAAGAACATTTCCCCATCAGACAGATTTCGCTCTTACAGACCCCAGGTGAGGACGATTTCAGGCCTTGTCTGATCTGGGAGAATTTCCAGCTGCCTCAGTGGCTCCTACACATACACGATTCTGCTTCTTGTACGTCGCCTTCTGCTTTGTGAGAACGCAGGTTGTCTTTGCGTTGACACTACAGTGGTGTTTGACCTTTTCCTACTAAAGCTTTCCTGAGATGCCTTTTTGCACAGACAGACACACACAGAAAATACTCGGTTCAAATACAATGAGACATAAATCATGTTTCTGATACTGCTTTGATTTTCTTTTAAATAGACCGTCACATGCAACACTGTGGCAGTTTGGAAATACAAAGAAACTGTAGTGTGCTTCGGTGAATTTGCCATTTGAACCCAGATATGGATCAAACAGCCACACTACCGAGCGTAAACAGCCGGCCACTCCCTTTCAAAGAGATTGCCAAACTCATAGTTAACCTGCTCTAGGCAGAATCAGACTTGCAGTGTAGATCGTGAAGATGGTCAGATCATGTTCCCGCTTCAAATGGATCTCCTCATAATTTGTTCATCACCAGAAAACATCGTCTAACAGCTCTCTATGACTTTTCTTTAGTCACATGACTTCAGGCACGGACATGAAACGCACCAAAGCTATGAGTAACCGTATATGTCTTTAACCTTAATGGGTGTGAAAATGAGCTGAGCATGTGGCAAACTCACTGTGACAGACAGAGTCGCTGTTGGGCGTGCACACAGCCAGCTGTATCTCAGTTTCCTCGTCACAGATGGTGCAGGGCAGGCAGGGTTCGAGGTAACTGTCCCGGTCGGAGAATGTATCGTCGAGGCACTCTTCACAGATCGTGTCGTGATTGTGTTCACAGTGAGCCAACACGCCCTGTCCGACAGGGCACAGTGTACAGGGCTCGCAGCGGCCGGAGATTTTGTTGAAGAAGTAGTTGTAGTTGCAGATGCAGATGGCATCGTTGGAGTCGGTGCAGGGAGCCTCCAGCCGCATCAGGCCGGTGCACTGAGTGCACGGTCTGCACTGCTCTGTGTGACTATAATTCTCTGAGAAGGTTTCACCTGCAAAGGAGAGGACAGTTCAGAGAGATGACACATATACGCAAGAAGGAGGAAATGATGGAGGGGCGCAAAGAGTTGAAATGTGAAGAGATAACCAGGGGGCGTAAACAGTGGGTCTAATGGCATTAATCATGTTTACTGCACATTTATTAGAAAAGAGGACACATTGATCCGTGGGGTTCACAGTGATTTGTGCTCTAGGACGAGAAAGGTGCTCTCGCCGAGGAGAGAATCAAAAGCCCTCTGTGCTCGTTACCGCATCGATCCTGGTGTGTTTGTGCAGCGCCGAGTAAACTGCTTTAATCTCAGTCATATACATGGAGTGAAGTGCAGATACATTAACACGTACACCGACGTACCAGAGATAAAGACCCTCCTCACTAGCTTTTTACATCAGCGGCTTCGGGGAGTGTTACAGAAGAATCATTCTGGCGAAATCATGACATTTCTGACAGGTTTCAATTAGATTTGTGTAACTAGATCTGAACTCACTGTGATAACAATTTGTGTTAAGGGTTTATTCTAGCAAACAGACTGCACAGTTTGTATTTGTGAGGGAGAATTCCCTTTCAGTGAATGTTCAATGGGCTGATGAGTTTTATTGCTATATGCTACAACACTAATTAAATAACTGGATATTTTCAAGGAACAGATGGGGCCACGCTGTCATTTGTAAATCGTGTCAGTTAAACCTCTCCACAAAGCAGGGCCGTACCATGATTACCATGATACCATGAGATACCATGAGTTAATTTAATTATCATCCATCCAGGAGGTAATTTTTTTTAAACTAAAGGAAAGGAAAAGTATAGTGTGTTTGTTCCGGCTCATGTCAAATGTTTGTGACTGTAAAACATTAACTGTAGTGCTGCAAAGTGTGTTCTGTGTTTGGATGTAAGAAGCAGTGCCTTGAATGCGTCTAAAGCACGCACACTTTCAAGGAACATTTCCATTTAAGGACTGAGAACAAAGATCTGGGTGGTAGAGAACAGTTTAACGTTGTATAATTGTCTGCTGTCTTTCAATTACTTCAAACACAATTTTACTCTCCAGGAACATTTGTGTTGGGAAGATACAAGAGAATGTGAAGACCTCAAATGAGTTTATTCTTACACTTTCCCATAGTTCTTATTGGCACAAAGTACTTTATTAATATTGCATGATCGTATAGAATTATTTTCAGATTTAACTGGATGCCTGCTAAATTATGGATGTGTGTGTGTGTGTGTGTGTGTGTGTGTGTTTTGGAGGTTTAATGAGATGACAGTGGAGAATAGAGGCTCACAAGAAAAGGAAAAAACGACAGATTCACTACAGAGGCAGCATCACTGTTCCATTTAACTCTTTTTGTGGAAAGTTAAACTTATTGAAAGAGGCCACCTCGTGAGAGCCGCGTTTCATACAGAAGCGGCTCAGTGTGCGACGTTTAATCCACGCTAAAAACTTTCAGTGTACTGTGTTAACTAACACCAGAGGCCGTTGTGTTTCACTCTGCGCTTGTTGCCGCACAGTGTAGTAAATCATTAGCGCCTGGGTGTAACGTTAAATGAAGCCAAATGACTGTGTGAATGTGTGGGACATTTGCGCAACTCTTGTCTGGTTATGCATATGTCTCAGTGTGTGTCTTCCATGAGAACGGCACGGTGGGTGTTGTGTTGAGCAACAGCATATTGTCAGTGTGAAGAGCCCCGAAGCAACATCCCAGCACTTGTTTTTGTGTGACAAACAGCTCTGGCATGTAAACACTGGCACAGACCAAAGCTCTAAACACCTTGTAAATAGCACCTAAGTAGCAGGCGACGAAGCCTGTCACGTTATAAAGGCTGGAGGAGTGGAGCAGATGGAGGTAATGATATAAAGACAGGTAGAGAGTAGGCAGAAAGATGGATGGAAATGCTCTGCAGGAGTGGCTGCTCCATTTTCAGGAATCTCCGGACTGCATGACTCAATCAAGAACAGCCTCAGAGTGTGGTCTCAAACAAACCGAGTCTCAAACACATGATTTAGAGGAAGTGCTCATGTATGACTGGGAGGGGAAGGGTCAGGGGAAATGGGGCAGTAGGGGGATGTAAGTTAGTCCAGTTTCGTCCTTAATTAGATACAAACCCAACCCTTTCCAGTCTTTTCCTTTACATTTCTGTCATCGCCCCATGCTCTGATTACTGTCTAGGAGCAAAAGGGAAAAAGGAGTGATGCTGACTGAGCGAGCCAGACATGTAAAAACAACCGACCTCAGAGGTAACGGATTGTTTGAGCTCGCTGAGCTTGGAGCTTTTGTTTTCTTTGCAGTCAGGCTCAACCGGTAAAGCTCTCCTCCTCATTCATTTCAATTATCTCTCAGCCTTCCTCACAAATTTCAACCCCGCATGCGGGAGCCTTGTTGGAGTCCGTGCGTGCAAACATGTCTAAACGTGACCATATGCACCAACAGGCGCAGGAGAAGAGCATGTGTGTGTGTGTGTGTGTGTGGCTTCTGCGCGTCTAATTTATGTACTCTTCTGCAGGCTAAAAAAAGAATGAGAAAGTTAATCAAGAATCATGTCAAACTGTCTTCTTTAACAAAATGAATTGCTCCCAAATGAGCCATGATTGGTGCTTCGCAGTTAGCGTTTTCATGTTCAGTAATAAAAATAGTTGTTGGTGCATACCGGTTCACTTAAAATGGACCACTTCACCCAGAGAAGACCCCCTACCCCACCGCCCCTCCCCTCGCTCACTCATGTGTGTGACCCCCATTAGTGTCATTAATAATGTAGCTTCGGAGGGTGTTGAAACAGATCATCACAATCAGCATTTTCAGTGTGAGCTTTTAGCGAGGCTTGACATTTCTCCTCCGCTGTGTCCGACTCCGCGTCTCAGCTGAGACGCCGTTTTCTTCCCACCTGACCCTTTGCTGACTGTGGATAAATTATGGACATTTGGAAAGTTGTGTGATGGCTTTATTTGTCTTTTTAGACATGAAACATTTCAGTGTCTCCATGATTCATCTATCCTTTTAGCTTCCCCGCAGATTTGAAACAGGTGTTTTAGAATCTCGCCAAGGCTATTATTAGACGACCAAACGAGGCAAGCTGCAATTTATCAATCAACATTTGAGCTTCGCATCCTGTGATACTAAGCTTTTGTTTAGAGTGCCATGCAAGGAGGAAGCTTTTTCTGAGCTGCCAATGGAAAATCTCTATTTCCCATATCTTCATCCCTGATGATCCCAAAGTTGGAAGTAAGTCTCAACGCTCCTCACCAGACGAGAGGATGTGATTCTACACTGTTCCAGTTGGCCAGTGGGACTCTTCTTAAATGCTACATTAACTGTATTTTTCTGTACTTTTTTTTCTCTCCTATCTTCAGATGGTTTGCAGATTTCTCTGAATGGTCCACTAAGTGATGCGGTTCCTGGTGTTTTGTCTCCCTTGACAGCAGGGAAGAGCGGAGGAGACTGATTAATATTTCAGCACTGCTGATGCTGGCACTCATCCTAAGTCGGGACTGGGGGCTACGGAAGATGAGGAGGGGAGTCACACACTCACAGGATGTGCAGAATTAAAGGGGGTTGTGGTAAATAAAGAATCACCCATATTTACCATGAAACAGGAAATGGATGTGTTGAATTTTACTCTTTAATAATTCAAATTCGCCTCTTTTTAAAATAGATCTATAGCTCTGAGTTAGGTCTCACCGTGTATCGCCCATGCATTTTAACACAATAACAATATTTAGGCTCATGACAATCCATTTGCGCCGGAAATGAGTGCAACCTCCCGGGTATTTGAGCTTAATTGTTGATTGTTTATCAGCGGTGAATATCATTCCAGAACTGCAGAGAAAGGTAATTGTTTGCTGTTAGAGGCACAACAGGCTTTTCAATATGCTTTAATTAGCTGGATCAAATGAGTAAAGATGCATTGATGTAACAGTATGCATGATGAATGAGAAGACCGTGCCCTGTGGTGCTCGCTCTTTCATACCATTTTATGCACTAACACAGACGATGAGTCATAGAAACGGGGAGGAGGGGTTGGTGGGGGGGGATGCTCGCTGAGAAAAGCGTGTGCAGGACGGAGAGAGAAAGGAGATGTGACAGGAGCTGGTGGGTGTAGCTGGTGAGGATGGGTAGGGGATGAGGCAGTGAGCAAAATATACGTCAGAGTTACAGTGAGCCAGTCGTCACTGGAGCACTATGGGGCCAACCTCTACACATCATCTGCCACCGCCACCAGCGGAAACATTACGCGCACGACAAATCCTCCGTGACGTCGGAGCAAAGATAAATCCCAGACAATCATTAGGCTTTGGAGTGTTTCTCCAGACTCCAGGCACCTCTGCTCAACCAATTTCTTGCTCCTGTCTAACAAAGGTAATAATTGATGATCACCATTAATTAACCTGCTCAATCTCCATCATGTGAATTGGAGCTTTGTTAACATTTACACATTGAAGCCCACTTTATTTCTCTTCTACTTTCTGCTCTGAGTCTATTTGATGCCTCTGCTTTTTCTAACATTGACTTTGTTTGATTGATTTATGTGAAATTATGTCACAGTAGTTGGAATCCTTTGGCACTCTCACGGCCTAGATATAAAGAATTGGCTCCCTACCTCCTAACCCCAAGTTCCTCAAGGCAGAGCATAGGAACTTCAAAGGGGTGATCAGCCAGCCTTCAGATTACTAATAACAGAGATTAGTTCAAGGATAATAAGACTTTTAATGGGCTGAAAACAGTTCTGCCAGTCAAACGTTTCAGACATTTTGTTTGTGTATGCTGAAGAATGAATGATTGCTGCAATCTATCAAAGTTCAACAGAGCGTACAGTCTGACAACAACACAGAGACACACGTTCTGCATCTAAGTTGCGTCTCACACTGAAATGATTCGCATGTGTGTGTGTTTTAAAGGTACGAACGACGCCTCAAACCATCAAAGGCGACACTGACCTATACTCTACTTCACGTTGATGTATGCTTTTATCTCACACTCTTCAAAGACCGAGACTTTCAAGGTTCTGCGGGCGTAAATAGAACTTCAGAATGCATTTATTTGTATCACTGAGTCTTCTTCTTCCCCGTGATGTTGCAGTGCTGGCACCTCTCCCAGCTCTGGGCTGTAGAGCGAGTGCTAATGATTCACAGCCTGAGCAGAGCTGTAAGCGAACACATTTGGACCCACTTACAAGCATCAACCATATGAATTCTTGCATTATTTCTCCAGACACTTGGTAATAGCAAAGCAGACACTTCATTCAAATTGGACAATGGCAGTTTGATTTGGCTTCAACAATCTTCTTGTCTTGTGTTCAGAGACTGAGCTGCCATTAAAACCACAGAAAATTAATGTGGCTGTAAAAATAAATCATTGTATAAGGTTCGTGTAATGCTGGTGATAACACTATTGCAGCTGTGCAGCAGTTTGCATGTGCGTACTTTTGATTTAAGCTTCAGCTTGAATTTTATCATTACAAATTTGAGGAAGTGAAGTCTGCAAAGTTGTTGTTTATAACTGGTGGTAGCGGCGATAAAGTCTTATAAATTTCATGTTTCGCCTGAAGGAGTGAGATAATTTTTACTTCTTTCCAAAATAAATCAAGTTGTTTTCCTAAGATTTCACAAAGTAATTTTTGGACGTTTATCGTCTTTTTGCCAGACTTATTAAAAATGTATTCTTTTTTTTTGCTCCACAAACATTACAGTTGCATTAAAAGTGTGTGAATGAAACAATATTACTGTTGTAATTAAGATCTTTAGTAACAATTATAAAGTGCCTTACTGTAATTATATGATATATGGATAGATTATAGAAAAGCTTATTAATTCCATCCATAAATACTACAATTTACGTCAATATTTGTAAGCGTTAATACTTTTATATGAGTTGAATATAGTTCAGAGGCTTCACATGCTTCCTTACATGGAAAAATAATGGTGATTTTTAAGATCTAGCAGCACAGAAGTTGCCAGTTAGATGTTATATGTATGTTACATATATTTCTGGTTTATTGCTCATAATAAAACAGTAAATGTTTTTTCACCACTATCAAAGCCATTTTTATAACTTATGAACCAATGAGTGTCTTCTTAGAAAATGTTTTTTCTTTTGTTGGCTCAGATTTATAAGAGCAGCTATTGACATGCTTGTTCACACTAGGTGCACATGGCCTGGTAGCTCAGTGGGTTAGGATAGACTGGGAAGCAGGAGGTTGTAGGTTCGAATCCCGTCTGACTCCTAATCCATCCTCTACCAGGTGTGTCCCTGAGCCAGACACCCAGCGCTAGCTCCTTGTAAGTCGCTTTGGATAAAAGCGTCTGCCAAGCAAAGTAAAGCAAAGTAAAGTAAAGTAAAAGTCTTTACTCACTGTCCAAACACGGGGCACAGACTGTCTGTGAGGCTCCACATATCTTCACCACTCCCTCTCCAGGTGGGCACTCCATGCAGCATTCTCCTTTGGTCGTGTTCTTGCCGGACTCACAGGGATTGTCCGCTGCCTGCTCCATCGTTGACGTGAGCGCTAACGCCACCTGGCACGCCGGGAGAGCAGTACAGTGCAGCTCACACATCACAGCCAAATTGAACAGATGCACACATAGCACAGAGCCACCAAACATGTGCAGCAGAACAAATTGATGAAAATAACAGCCAGGTGTCCAACCTCCTCCTTTAACCCAACAGCTATCACAGATTAATCATTAGTCATTTTTTTTTCCTATAGTAGGCACACTTTGAATAGGTCTCAACTGCCTTAATGGCTCCCCTGAAGGCCCATCAGCTCTAATAGTAAACTCATGACATGCACTGGCTGAGGCAGGCACCATAAAGTCATACATGCACAACATTATTCACATGCCTATCCTAACTACTGTCTGAGGGTGAGAGTAGCTGTGATCGCCGGCCTCTGCTTCTGATCACAGCTGGCACACCAACACACACATTCTTTTTTTTCATATGAATAATGTATTCTATATCACCCCACTCCTAGCTCCAACATCACCACTGCTTAACTGCTTTAATCTAGAAACCAATCAGGAAAAATCTAGTGCCAACAACCTCTAAATGTCTAATTGATCCTCACAAAGTAGACATAACTTATCACATAAGTTCCCTAATCTTGACCAAAAGTAGTACAACTGACTCCCACTCTGTATCCAAATGAGTCCTCATAATGTTTATATATATATATATATATATATATATAATTATATATATATATAATTTCTTCTTCTTCACTGCTCTCCAAACTATCGTATCTACTCCAGTCATCACCTTCACTCTCTGCCTCTTCTCTTGCTGCATTTTCTCACCGTCCTTATTGACACAAATGCTGTGCAGCTCTACTGGCAAAAGAACTGAGGCATTTTTCACTGCTGTGTAACAAGTGCGGTGCAACAATGGCAAATAAGGATTTCATACTCAGAGATTTCAGAACAAAGAAAATTACACTGAATTGCTTTTATGTCCTGTGGCTTTTATTGTGTAACAAGCAATAGCTCATTTCCAATTAGTTCACATTTGCTGATGCATCAATTCGATCTTTTCTTTCGTTCTCTCTTGCATTTATCTCTTCCCTCTCTGCTGCCCCTGCTTTCATTCAGAAACAGATGTACTGAGCAGCCGGCAGCTCTGTTTCATTCTCTCTCTTCTTGCTCAACATTTCCCCCTTTCTGCACTTTCACTTTCTGCACTCGAATAGCATTTCTTCTCCAGACTTCACAACCTGTTATCTGAGGTTTAGGCTAATAAATTATCCTGGTCAAAGTCACATTTATGTCTGCAAAAATGAACTCTGAATCCAGGCCAAAACATCAAAAGAGTTTTCTCTGGAATCTGCATAGTAAGGAATTATGTCCTTGACTGCCGTGTTAACCCCTTTTCCTGTAACATTTCCCTGGAATATCATTCAGATCTAATGGAGATTACTTGCAAATTCAGTGGGAAATTTGTTCACTAACATACAGTGACCCCGCTGCAGCATGCTTGGTTTATACTCTGCCCAATTTCATGGTCAATTTGAAAGTTTATTTCTACATTTAATTCTACCAGAGTGCACCCGACCGTCACCACCCTTTAAACCAGCTGTCATAACAGAGTGTCCCCTCACAATCTGGGCTGTTCACATGATGACTGAGCTGCAGCCCAATTAGAACAGCTGCTGTGGACACACCAGAGAGCTGAGAGGATTTGATTTGTGTTTCGTCATCGACCTAATTAACTTTTGCTTTATATTCTCAGAATCATTCAAATACATCAGAATCAGCCAAATAACTCAGATTAGATAATAATTCAGAGAATCTTACCATAAGATTCTGTTTCTTTCTCTTTCTTTACCTAAACATCCCCAAATTAAACTAAAAAGTAGAAATAAATGACTCTAACTCAATAATGGTATTAGTCTGAGCCTGTCAGCAGATTGCTCCCTGGTGTCTGGATGCAGCCCAACCTGAAGCAGAAATCTCGATTTTCTAGACACTAATCCCAGAAGAACTGTGTAACCTTTCCTCCCTGGATGGAACCCAGAAGACTCTATGACTGTGTGTGTGTGTGTGTGTGTGTGTGTGTGTGTGTGTGTGTGTGTGTGCGTGTGCATGCGTGCATATATATGTGTGTGAATGTGGAGCTGCAGGGGACCAAACAACTGAAGCTGGACATCACATGCAAATCAGTTGGTGTTTTTTCTAAATGCAACACCTGCATGTTCAGCCAGAGAACACTGAGCATAGATGCTTTACTGTTGCATACAGGGAAACACTGGTACAACAACGCAGAACAAAGTAAATCCAATCTTGAGATATGATATTAGATATGAGATATTATAACAGGATCAAAGCCACTAAGAAGAGTTCACTGCAAATTATTATTATAAGGATATATTCTTGTACGATCTAAACTCTTTCACAGAATAATCATTCTAAAGTGAATAAGGTGAATAAAGACTTGTCTACAGGTCGTCAAAGTGTTCTAACAGCATAATGAGAATATTACAGGAGACTTACCAAAGCGCACAGAATCACCAGCAGCGAGGTGGTAGTCATTCTGCGTTGCTTGCTGGAGTCACATAAAACAGATCTCGTGCAGAAAGGGCAGCGCTATGTGGAGGAGGAGAGACGCTCAGCCGGAGCACGAGAGCACATTTTAATTCCAGCGGCACGTTTTTGTTTTTTTTCTTTTATCAATGAGTCCGCACCATCACGCGCCTGCCCGGGACCTCTGGGCTGGAGTCAGATGCGACAGTCGGAGTATCCCCTCCACACCAGCACTGCTGCACGCACTGCCTAAGCTACACACACACACACACAGCAAAGAAGAGCGAGAGGAAGAGGAGGAGGAGGAGGAGGAGGATACCGTCCTGTCCGGAGAGCTGCTCAGCTGCAAGTGCGCTGCGGAGGAGGCGTGAGAGGAGAAGAGAGGGGCACTTTATTACCCCTGATACCTCTGCAGTAAGACAACCTGCTCCTCTCTCTCTCTCTCTCTCCCCCTCTCTCTCTGGGTGAGAGAGAGAAGGGGGTCTGTCGCTCGCTCTGTCTCTCTTACTCTCTCCTGCTTTTATCTCACGTTAGATCTAAATCGCAAAAGTGGCTGATGATGGATTTAATGTAAAGAAACCATGTCTGACACGGTCTATTTTATCTTGCAAAACTCTTTACTAACTATTTGTTATGTTTCGTTTTTTTATTTTTATTTTGCCTTGTATGCTTTAATGGTGCATTTAGAATTTATACTATGCAAATGTCCTATTGATAAAACTGGCCTGCAGAGACACCCCGACTTCAGCCCCAGCACCAGCTCGTCATTCAACAAACAGGTTGCATGAAATCCTCATTTCATATTTTCCTGAATTGCTGCTGACACTGTAAAAGGGCTGTGTGAGACTGCAGTTTGTGACATGGTTTGCATTATCTTGAAGCATGTTTCAAATACATCTGCTCCACCACATATGTAAACGAGACAGGCACAATATTAGAAACACCTTCTCATTTATTGCTCTTCGAAATTAGACCACCACAAAGCCCCACAGCACTAAATGTTGTCCTGAGAACTGGGTCAACCCCCATCAACTACAAAATCTGTTTCTTATGATGTCACTGATTATGTCCTGTTGATTTAGTTACTTTTATTCCTTTTCATCTCAGTGTATCTGAAGGATTTGTTCTGAAAAGTCTTAATTTTGTCTTAAGTTTGTGATTTGAAGTTTTTGCAATATAACTACATTAGCCCTCTTATCTAAATAAGCAACAACACAGTGCAGCGGACATTATCTTTACTTACCACAAGAGGGCGACTCAGCTGAGCCTACGCTCAGGTTTGTGCGATGACGTTGAGCTCAACTTTTAAACAACTAGGCTTTACTATCCCAGGGAAGAAGAAGTTTCAGTCAGACTTGTGTATTGTGAAAAGACTGAATTTGTAATGATGTTTGAAGTGATTTTAATGTATGAAACTACTGTACAACCAACAGTGAAGGTGTTGCACCGTATCAGTACAACCCTTCTAAATATTTCACATATCTCAAGAAATGAAAACATAAAATGATAAGAGTGCTGTACATCTCAGTCTGATGGGAACATTTTTGCATTTTCCATATGAGATATTATACTGTACTTTTTGGATCTTCATAGAAAACACAGTATCGCCTGATATAAGCACAGTATGTGTCACTTCTTTTGAAGAGATTGGCTGCGGTACATTCTGGAAATTCGCTGGTTGTGTTTAGGTTTGAATCAAACAAATCCATTAAGTGCTGCCTGCTGGGTCACAGGATTTATTTTGTCAAGATGATACTAAATTTGCTGAGACCACTTCAAAACCACTAATGCACATCCAAGCTTTGTAATTGTGTTTGATACTCATTGAGGTACTTAGTCTTTACACTTAAGGAAAACCAGTGTTGATGGATATTGATCCAAACAATGTGGTGATGAACCAGCTGTAGTCACCAGAAGTGACTGCGTTTTCTACATTAAACCTTTGTTGATGTCCTCTTCCATGAGCCTCCTGGCTCTGCCATTTTCCTCTTCTCCACACCGATCCTCAGCTCACATGTTCAGATGTACCGTAGAGGCAGATGTTCCTGAAGCAGCAGCAGCAGCAGCAACAGCAGCCACAGGGTGATTTAGTTACACTGTTGAGATTCGAATGCTCTCCAATATCGATCATGGCACACATCAATTTCCCCACTTCCTACATCCTCCTTTGAGATAACCCCAGCAGCACCTCTGACCATCCCCAATTTAGATTTGTCTGATATTGTAATCGCACGTTGAGTCCTTTTAACCATAAACTGTTGTAATACCGCAGGTTTGAATAGAATTTCTAATCATTAACATTACCGGCCATGTTGTTTTTATTGTGAGATTAGAACGAGAATGTAACAGAGAGGTACTACAACTCTATGAAATGTATCTGTCCTAGAGCCAGTTATAGAAAAACGTCCTCTAAATGTGATCTCTATTAGCAGGCCAGTGATATGGATATATGGATGTGATGACAGGGTCTAGGGTAGGATGCGTGTATTTCTTTCTGTAACATATCACATTTCCAGCCACACGATGGGTCAGCAAAAGGAAATGTCACGTCACTCTACAAGGTCACTAATAAAACACACTCTTGATGAAGTGACTTGCTGCCAGGCAGTAGCCGTTCTGATAAGGGCAGCCACACATTTTTATTTATGGGACATTTTAACACTAGCAAAACCAAATCTCCCCTATGCTTTTTGTCAGGTAAAGGCTACAAAATATATGCATTATCAACAATTATAAACAAAAAAAACGGGAAAACAGCTGTGGGGATCAATAAAGAGCATCATTTACATGTTTTATCAATAATAGGATAATATCAGTTTTTCTGTTCACCTGCAAACAAAATGTTTTATCCTTAACAGTTTAACATGGGTGATGATGTAGCTTCTTTGCCACAGTCTTGGTATTTTTATTTTAGAATAAAATGCAGCACTAACAATAGAATCTTTGATCTTTGATGATTGAATCATAATAAGAATGGAGGGACAATCAGGTGAAAGCTAGGTTAAAATAAAAAAATGAGGGACAGTCCCTTCTCAGTTTCTCTCTGCTTCATCATGTGGTGCTCACCGAGTTACCTGCCTGGAACGCTCATTTCACCCTGCCTTTAATGCAGCATCAGCCTGCCTTAAGGCAGCAGCACCCAGTGCAGGCTTTTGTCTGCAGAGCCTGCCACATGTGCTGTTGAATAGTCTGCAGAGTGGAGGCCACACCCACACACCTGTTGTTGGTCCTCTCCTCCATTTAAATACTTTTTGGTAGAAATATGTTAGCTGACGTAGCTTTAATCAAAAAAGGAGCAGATTGAAATTCTGCCTATTGCGTATGTGCACTTATTATTCACATGTATTAAAAACAAATTTACAGCATGGACACTTTTTCTGATTGAGATTCTTAGAAGCCTGAGAAATAAAACACTGTGCTCTAAATAAAAACATTCACTTTAAGTCATTACTTCATTTTATCCGCAACATGTTCAGGACGACAGAATCAAAACTCACTGCTCCTCTAACAAGTTATGCGAACATGCGTTATGCGTTTTTTTAATAGTCTGTTTTGATCCTGATTTTGAGGACATGAAGTAATGTAAGCTACACCCTCTCACATATTTGGGCTATATAAATTTAGATTGCCATGACAGGTCTTGCTCTGATCTGGTGAAACCTGTAGAAAAGGGTTTTTGAACGTATGTGTAAAGATAAAAGTGGTCCACATAATTAAATCTTGACTGCTGTTCACAAATTATGTCCAAGTTAGCACCACTTTATTAAAAATGTGGCTTCAGAGGTGAAGGAAATAACCTGAGGAATGTAGTACTTCTTCTTTAATGCAAAACTGCATCTCATAAAATACAGATGTTGTGCTGTCTGGGCACAGATAAGTCTAGTCAAGGCAGCACACTCCTTCTGCTGCAGTTTAAAGACAGCATGACCCTGATACGATGTCAAATAATCAGGTGATTTCTTATCTTTGTGTTATTGCGGTGTCAGATTGAGGCTGAAATAAGAGTTGGAAGGCCACTGTGTAATGTTATGGCCCAGCATGCATTGAGAGCCCTGCTGGGGGAGGTGTATTGAGTCAAGAGGGTGGACACCACATGTTTTGAACAGTTTGCCAAGTCCAGGATAGTCACATCACCTGTGACTGGTTACACATCTAAAAACAAGAATTATGGTCCCCGTTCAACACAGAGGAGGAGACGCTTTCACCCTTCACAAATCGTTTGCAAATATAAACTGCAAAAAGTACATGTTAAAAGCTGGAGTGGAGCCAGAGCTGCAGGAGAACATACACTTTTCCCCTGGCAGGCTGTCTTTAAGCTGTCGTATTCATGACTGGGAAATTCTCTTCCTGGTTACTTTTAACTCTGAAAAATTGTCTTTGTCCTCAATGTTAAGCTCAAATTTCAGAGGTTGAAAGAGAAATATAAAAGTGGGGTTTTTAAGCAGATGATCCCACAAGAATCATTCAAAACGCTTTATTGCAGAATTATTATGGGAAACATAGAGCTTTTCTCACTAAATATCCCCATATATCATATATATTTATGTAAAACAGATACAAATGCAAATGCCATCTGTGTGAAAGCCAAACAAAACCAAGACTGCCTCAGTCAATGGTGTTCAATTTTTGGCCAGTGACATAGTAGTAGTGGTTTTTACTTCTTGTGGTTTCCCCTCAACGAACGACATGATGTGTAATTTACTTTGCACAAATATTCAGGGGGTGTTACATGTTCTGAGACACATGGCACAGCTTTTGTACCAGCTCTTTTCACTCGGAGGAGTGCTAAGTGAATTAGTTCAGCATAAATTAACTACCCCGAGTGATGAATGACTTCCACTTCAGGATCCACTAAGTAGGATGGACCTTTATTTTCCCTTCTGTTCCTTTCATAAGGTCTGTTTGTGAGACAAACTGGTCCTCTGGGTAGTGTGCATCAGTGACTCATGTTTACTATGGAGTTTTCTGTGCAAGTCCAACAGACATTTATTAGAAACACAGCTCTGCACAAATCAAAGCAGAGTCAGAATTCAAGCCATTCCATACATCTCATCTGTTGTGTGTGGATGTTCAACGCATTATTTTCAAACAGACAATGTACATTCCACTGAGAAAGTCTCAAAAGAGAGCTGACCTGCGGCCAACAGCGAAACAGACATCAGAGAACTGAAGTAAAATCAACAACATAACAGTTTACAATACATTACAGAAAGTCCAGAGCAGCTTCCAACAGGCACAAATGGAATGAATCAGTGACTAAATGCTAAATAACAAACTAAATTTGCTGGGTACTTTATTATTCTCTATGGTCTTGACCTTACAATGGAAAGTGCAATATACAAATACAAGTAAACTGGATTTAATTCACTTTTATTGATCCTCTGGTACCTCTAGTGCCATCATAAGATTAACATTACCTTGAAATAAAGTAACCTACAGACAGTTTTAAGTGTAATAGCCTTGGTGAGTGTTGGTGGTCTTTTGTCATCATCACATTTTGTGGACTAGTGGACAAACCTTGTAACTGCATCGGTGCATTGCTGTTTTATAGCATAAAACAGTGAAAACATTTTTCTGAGTATCATAATCCAACTGGTTATTTTTATTATCAGAATTTGACTCACTCAGTCTAATATGATTTGGAAAGTCTAGACGAGGATATAGGATTTTTCATTTCTCTTTGTAAACTATTTATTTTATAGACGGGTAAAAATGTAAAAGCATAAGGATCATTCAAGTCATTTTAATGAGGAATGGGGATTTTATTATACTATGCACCACTGAGAAACATAGGCACATACCTTTGCTGTGGTAACTCATCATCTAACCTGATCCCAATTCTCCATAAACTCACTCAGTATTTATACCAACCCATGTTCACTTACTCCAGTGGTTCCCAACCTTTTTCCCAAGGGACCCCTATTTTAACACAGCTTCTCTCCTGTGAAATACAACTTTTAATCTCGAGGTCATCAACAGTGATTTACATTAAAGACATCTTTTTAGTATCTGCTGATAAGAAGTAATACTGAACCCAGGCCTAAAGGTTAAAGTGCAAGCAGAATATCAGAACAATAAAGGCCATTAAAACTAGATTTTAGCTTTACTAATAATAATTTATTTTAGAATCTAGAACAGACATATAAACAACAATGTATCTTTATGCCAGATGAATTTTGAAAGGGTGCACCAAAGTAAATATTAAAAACAAAAACTGTTCCTTTAATTCCTGAGCATTTGCTGGACTACACTTAAAGTGTCCAACAATATTGTGACATTTGGCCAGAAGACTTTCAAATCCAGTGTCATTCAGAGAAACTCTGACCGCTATCCAATCAACAAAGGAAACAGTTAACTTTTCACTCACAGGTTTTGTTATTCGCCCACGCGCTGCCATGGTCCTGTGCAGGTGTTAATGAATTATTTAAAGTTAACGCACAAAAAAAAGAAAAGGAAAAAAAAAAATATATATATATATATATATATATATATGCATATATATATATATATATATATATATATATATATATATA
>JAUMHF010000025.1:6254947-6268399 GCA_032359275.1 Microctenopoma steveboyesi
TATATATATATATATATATATATATATATATGCATATATAAATACTTTTAAAGAATGTGACTAAATCCGTCTTATGTATATATGTGAAAAAAGTCTATGTTAAGTGCATGAGGTGAAGTACTGTGGCAAAATGTATTTATTGGTTCATATAATTGATACTGCTGTGTGGATCTGTTTTTGTCAAACACCTAAAGTACTGCGGTAAAGAATGATACACACACTATGATTTACCAAAATAGTGATTCGTGACACCCCGAAGACAAGAACAGTGTCTGGCCACCCCCTTAAAAAAAGGCTGGCTCTGCCACTGTTGCACAAAGCCTCCCTGGTCCATGTGGCTGGGTCATTTTCCAGATTGATTAGGCTGGACAAGCTCATTATAAATATGGTTTTAATGTTAAATCTGTGATCAGAACAAAAAGTGCATTTAAACTCCCAGGACTGCGCACCAGGTGTCCAGAAGTCACCCTTAATTTCTGCATGAAAGTTTAGAATGAACAACACGTGGCATCCAACTGACTATGAAATGATGTGTATGTCTTTCCTCATACAAAGCATAGTGGGGTTGGGGAGTCTGTCTTGAACGGCCACACTTTTGGCTTCTGATTGGCTGAACACAAGTAATCAGATAAGCAGCAGCTTGTAGGGCAGGGATAGTTGGAAAGCAAGCAGGGAAGTGGCCATTGAGGACCAGGTTTGGATAATAGACATTAAGCAACACTATAATAAAACGCTGTTACCACCAATACTCTGTTGTTGAAGCAGCTGAATGAGGTCTTGACCTGCATGTGGAGGATGATATAAGTTTGAAAAGCCTATGTTTTTGGACGATGGTCAATCACAGTATGTTGCATAAGTGCAGGGTACCTTTTGTACAAGTTCAAGGTGCTTTACAGATGACCAGTGCCCACACAAAACACATAAAGAATACAATGGAACAGTACCAATATATATCTAAAATAGTCAGTGTCATATTACTACCGAGATGGTTCATCATGTTTATAGTGACCCTATTTACACAGCCACTAAACATTGTTTCTAACAAAAAAGCAAAAATGACATTTCTGGATATATAAATAATAATAAATAAAAGACTTCAGGGCTCGTTCTGCTTCTTCCTCTCACAGAACCTGATGGTTGTAGTGTGTGTTCACCTCCAAGATCCCCTGGTGTCTGCGTGGGGATGTAGCAGCATGAAAGCAGCAGATTGGAAAACATGTGACCCCTCCAAACCAGAAGCTGAAAGCGCAGGAGAAATGTTGTATTCACACTGGTGATGCTCCGTTGTAGTGACACTGCAAAAATGTCCACTTGTTTTTTACACATTTATTTTTTCATGTTTTTTCTTTAGGCAAGTGGAAAATGATTTATTATTTATTTTCACTGCAGCTTTAGAAAAAAGTTACTAGAAACGAATATGCATATACTGATATCAGTGTCAGAAAGATTAGTACCTGACACAAAATCATTCCTCACTTCCTCCCTTACTTTCAGGGAAATGTTTGGCCATGCAGTGTTTGACTTTGTCCATCCAGTCCTGGCCTTAGAGTGAATGTAGTTCAGTTCATTAGTTAGTTTACTTGTCCAGGACAAATGTCTGATATAGATTGATATCATGAGTCCATAGCACTAACTGTAGGTGTGTCATTTGACAGTGTGTTGGTAACTCTACCCATTTTAGTGTCCTATAGGCAAGATTAGGTTTTTGTGATTCTCATTACAACAGAGAAACAGTTATCACACTGTATGTAGCATATTTGATACTGTAGTTAAAACGGGTTATGTTTTGATTTTACTTTTAGTTGTATTGTAACTTATATTTGATTTGTTTTTTTATTTGGATTTTCATTCACTATTATCAAGGTTACAACTACAAGGCAGTCCTCACAGTTTTACACCGGACTACCTTCTCCTCCGTGGCTCCTTATGGTTAATATTATTTACTTTTGTGAGAAATAACAGCTTGATCACTCTGTAGCTCTTGAAAATAGGATAAAGACACAATGATAAAATGAACGATAATGCCAGCGGGCAATAACACACTTTCTCTTGCCGAGAGGGAAGTGAAGCACTGCCTCAGACAAAAACATTTATGATTGAGGGAAGTAGTTCTTATCTGTTTTCTTATTGCCCAATCCTCTTCATGGCGATGCTTCAGCTAACCACTATAATCAGCCAAATGGATGAGTCGCCTCACTCAGCGTGACAGAGATGGAATATTGATGGAGCTGCAGGATTTTAAAGCTTGATGTCTATCAAAACACTATTCCCTGCTCTTCAGGAATGCATCAAGCACCTCAGTAGAAAAATTTTCTTTGTTTTGCATTTAATCAGAAAAGCCCTTGATTTCATGCTTAAAATGTGATTTCAGTATATTTAAACATATTTAAATCACAAAGGCCACCTCTGTTTGACTTCTCCTATGTATGGAAGACAGCAACTATTGTGTGGAAGGAGGAAGAGGGGCCAGGAGATAATTAAAAACCAAAAAGGAACAGGACAGAGATGACAGCTCAACTGAGAGCGACTCGAGGTTGAGCGTTGCCATCAGGGACAGAGAGCAGAGTAATAGGATTAGCTGGTTGGAAAGTATTGAATATCAATCACAGATACCTTGAACCTCTTCCTCTGCATTCCTCCAAGCATCCTTTACCTTCAGCATGTGGTCTTCCTGAGTTATAGACTTCCACAAACAGCTCAATACAATTAAATCATATTAAATAATCAAAAGTCCAATCATATTCTCTAGTATCTTGTTTTTTTTGTATAGGACAAAACAACACGAAAGGTTGAAAAATAGAGGGTTGTGTGTGTGTGTGTGTGGGTGTGTGTGTACATGTGTTATGTGTGTAGTTTTGTTGTGTTTCCGCCCCATCGTTTCACCTCATTGGCAATAATCAAACGCCATAACGCTGCGTGGGTCGGTCACGTTCGCTCAACCAATGTACATGGCTCGATTTTAATGTTCTGGAAATCCTCAACAGAGAGGCCAAATAAACCTTCACAGTGTGTGTGTGTGTGTGTGTGTGTGCTGCTATATGTGCCTATTGCTGTAATTCTCACCTCCAAACATCTGTATTTATTCCTCTATTTGTGTATATTGTTAGGCAACCATTTTGGGCTGTTCTATCCATGATGTCATTCTTCCAGTATTATTACACAGGATGGACCCCAATAACCTTTTCCTCATCCTTATATATTTTTGTCATTCAATCCACTGAGCCCAGGCTTCTCCACTCAACCGTGCATTTTCTCCCTCTGGTAAAATACCAATGGCAACAGTATCTTATATCTGCAGACAATTAAAGTCAGTCATCCAGTTCTAATATTAAACGCTGTGTATGACTGACTTAATTCATGGATCCTGCCATGTGTAAAAAACTCCTTTAAGCATGTTAATGTGACACAGCTATTAACCTATAGCTCAAAAATCCCTGAAGTGGTTCCCAAGGTTTTTGCCTTGGAACACCTTCAAATAAAGCAATGTCTATTATATGAGTCCTAAGTTCAAGGTTCAAATCAGCTTTATTTATATGGCGACAATTCACAACACAAGTCATCTCAAGGCACTTTACAGTATAAGGTTTAAGACCTTACACATTATATAAATACATACAGAAAACACAACAGTCCCACTTGAGCGAGTGCTGAGGCGAGTGGAGAGGATAAACTCCCTCTAATGAAGGAAACCTTCAGCAGAACCAGGCTCAGGGTGGGCGGCCATCTGCCTCGACCGGTTGGGGTTAGTGGACAGAGGAGAAAGAAAAGAACAGCAGGTAACATAGATCATATCAACAACAAGGAGCAGCAGACGAAGCACCGGCAGGTTGCACAACTAGCACAACAAGCACAACTAGGGTGATGATGTCAGTGAAGTGGACAGAGAAGGAAAAGGAGGAGAGGAGCTCAGTGAGATATAGAGTCCCCCAGCAGACTAAACCTATAGCAGCATAACTAAGAGATGCTTCATTTACCTGATCCACCTCTTCTTTATCAAAAAAGTCTAGTTTTAAATGTAGAGAGGGTGTCTGCCTCCTGAACCTGGATTGGGAGCTGGTTCCAGAGGAGGTTGAGATACTGTTGAATGTATTTCAACTGTGAAGCAGTTTTCCCTCCGATCACGATTCGTGTTCTGCTCCTGTTGGTTTGGATTTTTTTTCTAATGCTCTGGAGACCGAATTCTGATTCTCATTTCAGCCTCATATTGCTATTTTGTTTGGTATGTTTTTTGATTTGTTTCACCAGGAGATATAGGCGAACCCTGTTTTCTCTTGGGGAGAAGAAAATGAGCAACACAAGAGCAAAGAGTGACTCTCTCTCTCTCTCTTTACATATATATAAATATATATATATCTATATAAATCTATATATATATATATATATATATATATATAGTGAGAGAGTAAATTACTTCCCAATTATTAGGTACACCTTTCAATTTACGAGGATTATAATGATCAGCATTCTAATGTGATTTTTCTTCTCCTCGCGAAAAAAAAACTGCTCATTTTCTTCTCCAGAGGAGAAAATAGGAGTATGTTTGTCTCCTTGTAACCATTTCTCCTGGTGGCTTTTCTGGAGAATCATCCTTGAACTTTCCCTTCATTTTTGGCATCTCACTCACCTGCTTCTCATTTCCTGGTTACTTCCCCAGAATATATCAGCCACATCTATCCTGCCAGATCCTAGAACTCCTCTTGTTCACTGTGGGTTTCTCTTCTTGTCTGTTTTGTTTGATATTAGGGAACAATGAAACTGGACTAAACATTAGTGGTGTGGTGTTTTTCAGGAAGTTGGTCATTTGGCAAGGTTTTAGAGAAATTGTCTAATGTGATGTTGTTGCTAGAGGAAAAGTTGCCAGATTTCATAGAATAACAACAAAATCTCAGGACATTTCATTTAAAACCACAAAATTGAACCTCGTGGTGGTGCTAAAGGAAACGTCAGCCACCACCATCTCAATTCATGGTCTGTGAATAATGATGTGTGTTCAACTGTTGAAAAAGTTTCTTCTCGAAGTAGGCGTATTTCCTCGAAAATACTTGACTGGTGTCTCCAGGTTGGGAAATCTTTTTCTAAGCACGTTGAAAGTTCAATCGAAGCTCAGATCTAAATGCTTGCGTGCCTGTTCATGGCCTTGTTGCTTTGCGATCACATAGGACATAGTCCTGTGGTTTTGTTGTACAAGCAGAGATGGTTCTCTGTGATATATATCTAAGTGCTACTGACATATCGCAGTGATAAAATGCTGTGGCAGCATTTGGTCGTCGCTGGGTACCAAATGTCTGAAGGTGAAATTGACCCCAGGGTCAAACCACAAACCCAGTAAGCCTTCACTGATTTATAGTTGGCTCTCTTCTCGTCCCTCGCTGTAATAGTTCTTGTAATAGCCACTTGTGAAGCAGATGGCGTCTAAATATTTTACATGCAACTGTGTTGCTTCCCCTCTTTTGTGGTCTCTCCAGTCACAGGGGTTAATGATTTAACGAGTGAGACCGTTGGAGAAACAGACACAAATTCAAAATGGTGCTGGAATTTAGTCCACTGGTGCACAGTTATTTCCCTTAATTGTTTCCTGAACTTTGCCCTTGAGGTTTTTCCTGACCTGGCATATCCTGATGGGGAGAAACGGCGGGCTTGGGTTTGAGAAGATGGAAGAGCAGCATGTGTGTGTGTGTGTGTTTGTGTGTGTGTGTGTTGGACCAGGTGGCAGCCAAACGTACCTCATTTACTCCTGACAGGCACTCCTCCATCACCTCCACACTTGAAGCCTGGACTCGTTCATACTATTCCCGAACCATTACAGTAAAATTGTTCCCACAAGCTAAATTTGACATTGTAATAGGGTCTCAGCCCAGAAGCTCCCACATTAGAGTCCCATGCTGCCTTAATTGATAATAGTTGGTATCGGAGCTGATGATTTGAGGCTTGAATGTCGGTGGGATTTACCATCACAAAACTAAGAACCCGATTGGGACTTGCATGATTTATAAGACCAAACTTTTTTGAGCTTTGATTCAAGATGATTTAATTTGATCTAGATCGGTCCCTTCATCTATCCCTTATCTATGTCTCATCCTTCTGTCGAGCACTGCAGTCAAGTTTCTTTTGACTCCTGTAAAATAATTTCTAATAATAATAAATAATAAAATAATAAATAAATGATTTGACTCTATATAAAACGGTAACAGATGGACATACAAGGTTTGGGTGAGGTTCAACGTATTTTCCTTTTATGTCCAACATGTCAATTAAGGCACAGATCTGTCACATGTGGTCATTGCTAGCTGCTGGTGATTAAAGAGTGCAGCTGCATGTTTCGAAATGCCTGCTATAAATACTTGTGTCCTATAAAGGGTTCGATTTTAATCTGTTTATTGACCTACGTTGTGTGTTTTTTGGATGTTTACAGTGTGTATATCTGTTTCAAATCTATCCACAATCGGATGTACAATAATTCAAGCTTCCCTGATGTTGCATATCAAGTGTTAAAAGGTCTTGGGGAGTATTGCTATTTAATCTATGTGAAAACTTATAAAAAAAGTATAAAAGCCTTTGTGGCTCCGCAGTGACTCATGTGAAATAGGATTAAATGCCTCGAGTCATGTCATGGAGATTTTTAATTGTCCATTGTGAGTCTGACTATGTTATAGGAGGGTAAATCAGTGCACTTTACTCTCAGTTTTATGCTGAAACACTCTGCTGGACACTTTATCATTGTCAGGTCCTCATACAGACTTTCTTTATGGGCTGGAAGGAGTAGGAAAGTTTAGACTTCTTGCAGAGGTACAGTGGTCAACACTGCGCCATGTCTCAGACATCACGCCCAGGAGACATCATCGGGAGGTGGAGGATTGATGATTCCTTTACACCAGGTCTAACTCGACCTTCTCTTCCTCCTGTTCCCAGCTTCTGCCTATCTTTCTGCCTGGCTCTCTTTTCTCCACCTGAAAAAATAGCAGCCAGTGAAACGTGATACGAGGAGGGGGGTGGGGGGTCGTGCCGGTCGCTGCGCTGTCCTGCTAATGGAGATGGATGTGGGCTCGGAATTGTCTCCTGAACAGCCTCCACAAAGGAGAAAGAGAGAGGGGAGATTCATTTCTCCTGTGCTCTTCCTGGGCTGCAGGACTCCTTTAATGAGAGGGGAGGGCTCAGCGCTCACGACTTGATTTTACAGATGGATGGAAGAACTGCAGAGAGAGAGAAAGGGATGGCAGAGGGGACAGGCATGTTGAAGACAGAAACAAGAGAATGGATAGGGACAAAATGAGCGGAGGAGACTAGAGTGGAGGAATGACATGTTGACAGCGGTGGAAGATAGATGATAAAACAGCAGGGAGAAGCTTCTGAAGGAGCAATGATGTTCAAAAAGGTGTACAGTGATGTACACCTTTTTGACGGAAAGGCCTGAAGCACCACAATGCTGGGTTCAGTTCACTGATATCTCTTTTGCATGATGTCTGGTTATTGACATTTTTAGGCATCTCTTTCTGCCACGTGGAGCCGGTGACGTACAGAGTTGCCTAATCCGGCTTTAATGAAAGGAAAGGAAACACAGCCGTGATGCTTGAGAGGAATGAAACAGATGTGCAGGACAATGGGAAAAGGATGCTCTTAGCTTTCAAACTTCATAATTTCATAAACAGAAAACAATATAAAACAATTTAACCTACATCAAAAAGCGGCCACCTGCCTCCAGATTTTTCCTTAGAATTAAAAATCAGCCTTTGACAGTGTTTACTCTGACAGTGCCCCATTAGCCTCTGTGTGCTGCAGCAGAATGTCTCACTATATGTGACTCACTTGATAAATGCAGAAAAAAAATGGCTTTGAATGGAGGCAGCCTAGGTCCTCTATTTTCTCTACAAAGAAAATACCATGGTTAGATTCCTGGAATCTCTGTTCTGCAAACTGGAAGAAGCACACGCGCGGTCTCTCCAATACAGATAGATAATGTTGGTTTCACTCTATCAAGGTTGTAATGTCTGTGCAAGAAGCCGCCAGGCTGCAGGGAATCAGTTGAGTTATCAGAGAAGTTTCGACAAGTAACAAAAGATCGTCTGTGAATCTGTGATTGTGCTTAAAGAACGACAACATCGTGTTTTCCCTGGTCACACTATATGTTCTTCAACATGTATTCAAACCTTTTTTGTTAGAATTGTGATACTTCTTCTATGCTATATGTTTTTGCTGATATCATCATATTCGAGTTGTACTGGAGTGCTTTACATTAAGAGGTGTTTTTAATGTTTGGACCTCTCATTTATGTACACGGTGGCCACAACATTAAACACACACACATCTATATAACACCCCCCAGTAGACTCCACCACTCACTTTGACCTCAGTAATAAACATATAGAAAATATAACCTTGTGAAAGTAGAATTCATGGCAGAGCTGCTGTCGGGGACTGAATAAATTGTACAGGTGTAACTAGCAGAGTGTATATGAGTACTTTTCAAAACTCCATTCTTTCTTGTTATATGCTAATTTCTCATGCAAAGGTTAAGAAATATTTCTCCACTATTGACATTTTTGTGTGGAAGACTTTGATGAACCAGGACAGAACTCTGGCTTCCACCCTACCCATACGTTTGGGATGACATGAAAAACCAACAGTGAACTAGCTCTAATCACACTGATTTTGTTGGGGCGCTAAATCTGTGCAACTCTGCAGAAGATCTGCAGGAGCAGATTAATGACAATGGTTTTAAAATGAAATCTTAAACAACAACAACATGTCTCTTTATATAATCTAATTTCTAAGGCTGTTAAAACTGTACTATGGCTGTTAATGGCATTGTTCTGCTGAAATGCATTATGGCGAAAGTGTGTTCTTTATATCTTTTCTTTTCTTCTTCACATCTGAAAATGAGTCTGGCAAATATTAGATACACATTTTACAAACAATTAAAAACCAGACCAGCAAAAAGTACACGCTTAAAACTGTCCACAGACTTTTGCCCACATCGGTTACTCTAGTGTATTTGCGTGAAGATTGCAGGAAATTAGAAAGTGTAATTCTTTAAATCAGTCTTGAAGTTTCCACTTTCCTGTTAACTAACAGCCAAACCCACTTTGTCTTGTTTACTTTATGTTTTTTTAATAAACTGTAGAAAATGTAGTCTAGTGGTTCAGTGGACGCCAGTAGCCCCTACAAAAATGTACCTTATCTGCTCTTATACAGGAGCTCCCCCTTGTGGACAAATAAAAAAACATAAACCCCTTTTGGCAAAGATGTAATGTAGTGTGAAAAATACTGGTCCAACACACACTAAATGATTATTATAATATTTTAGCTGAAAATAAAAATATGACTTCCTCCATCTTTTAGTTCTGATCCTAGTGTATTATCTTATTATTAGCATCCTGTTTACTTCTGTCTCTGAGTTCCTGTATGGCTTTCCAGCTCAGTTCCAGACTCTCCCTCAGCTGTGCCAGGTCGTTCCTGATCTCCTCAAGAAGCTCCAGCTTTGACAGTTTCCTGTCAATGGATGAGAGAATTTGCGCCTCTCCGGCCTCCTCAACGACAGCGTCGTGCTCTGCGGTGAGATGGTGGGGTTCAGGTGTCTGGAATGACCCCATGATTTGCTCCCTCACCATCTCAAAGTACGAGTCTATGAAAGCTTCCAGTTCCTCCAGATTGCTGTCACCCCACTGGCCGGTCAGTGCCTGCAAGCCCCCAGTCTCAGCGAGCATCCTGAGGGGCTGTTCTCGCAATGCAGGATGACTGTGTGAATGCACAGTGATAACACTTTCCTGCACAAGCGTTCTGTCCTGTTTTTGAGGTAAAACTAAAAGCATTGTGGGAAGTCCGGGTAAGGACAGCCTTACTGCCCCGTGAGGATTATCACTGGGGACCCAAACGGGGTGATTTACCGTTATACTCCACCTTAGTCCTCTCTCAGAAAGCACAGAGGATAAACAGAACACTAACTTGTCTCTGTCCAGGAGTGGGCGTCCTCTTCTTGGTGGTAGTGCCACCATATGGCCAGCAGCATCTGGATCCTCTGAGCAGTTCAGTGACGGACATGAAGAGGAATTTGCTGATTCAGACGCTGTAAAGGAAATAAAAACACTGATATGATTTCATGTGAGTCATAAAGATTCCAGCCTCTCCTTTTACAACTGTGTCCACCCTTCCTAGGATACCTTTATTTCTTGTGTTTATCACTTGCTTTAATAACACATGATACCTGCACATTCTCCCAGGGGGACAGGCCTGAGCCTGTTGCTATGTGCCTTCTGGGATCAGCTGACATAATACTGTGTGTTTGCGTAAACATGGAATTTAAGCTGATGTTGCTGCTTGTTATTAGTTAAACAAAAAAATGTTTGAACTTTGAGTTTGTCTTTTAGTGTCTGATGAAATGTGAAAAAGTTTCACAGTTCAATTCAAGGTTTGCACATGGGCCCATGATGCGAGTTTCATCACCTTTCATCACCAGTTCCCAAGGGTCTGAGTGAATCGCTATGACGACTGTACCCACGTTCTCCTGCTCCACATTAACTAGAGCGTAAACTGAACATTTGTTTCATGTGTTATTTACTCTATAGGTAAATAACAAAACTTATTTTTTTACTTTTTTATGTTCAGCCAATAAAACAAACAAAGGAGGAAAGTACTGTTTTTTTGCACATTCACTGTGTTCTTGTCGACAACTATGTTCGACATATGCATTCACAAAATTTCCAAAATACCTTAAAAAGTAATTTTGTAGCGCTAAAGTGTTTTTTTTTTTACCACTCAGATTTTCCATATGACCCACTGGATGTCAAAACCCTTATGTTGAGGACCACTGCTCTAAAAGAACCTTGTCATTATCAACTCCAGTCCTGTGTGAGTCATCAGTGCCCTAGGTTCACTTACAGTTACAGGACAGCTGGCGTCTGCGGGTCGTGAGCTCCTTGACGCGTTTTTTATGCAGGGTCACTACCTCTGGCTGTTGCTCTCGTGCTGAAGAAACGCTTTTCCACAAGTGATCTCCTCTGTGAAGAACAGCCAGCCTTTCTTCAACCAGCGTCTCCTCCATCAGTTCGATTAGCTCAGCAACCTGAGCTCCATCTCCCCTGTGCTTATTGTCCAGCACGTGATACCGGTTCCCACACTTCTCGACGAGCTTCTGCAGCAGCTCTCCTTCACTCTCAATGCGCTGCTCGATGCTCGTGTCGCCCAGCCAGTCGCCGTGGCTGAACAGGAGCACGGTTCTGCCCCACAGCTGACCTCCCCCGGCCTCCAGCTGTTTCTCCATGGCTACCCAGTGGCTACCTTTGAAAGAGGAGCTCACGTTGACAACTAGGAGTACAGCACAGGAAGCCATCATGAGCTCAGAGGTCACAGAGAAACAGCCCGGGGTGTCCATCACTGTGACCATGATGTTGCTGATTTTGCCTCGTTTTTCAGTGCAGGAAGTCGTTTGTGTGTCTGTGTCAAAGCACTCTCTGTTCAGGATAGTGTTCCCACAGGAGCTTTTGCCTGTTCTTCTGCCACCAACCAGCACTATTCTCATTTCTGGCAGAGAGTAGAGTTTTCCTGTTAGACAGTACACAGTTACACATCTGTTAGAAACATGGCAAGTTTATTTACATGTTACTACACATACAAATCTCAGTAAAATTTTATCATTTCACTCACGTAACTGAGCTCTTGCCATCTGTCTTTGTTTCTCCTTCTTCATCATCCTCTCCTTGGCCCTCTCCTTCTCTCCTCTGAACTGTCTCTGCAGTAGTTCGACCACGCTCCTCGCAATCTCATAATAACAGTCACTGTCACAAACAGCACACGTTTCTTCGATTTTCCCAATCAGTTCTCTGACTTGAAATTCGCCTAATTTGCTTTTATTGTTCAGGACGTGATATCTGTTGCCGCACATTTCAACGAGCCACTGCAGAGGCGCTCCCTCATTTTCAATGTACTGCTCAGCGGTAGTGCCTCCCAACCAGTCCCCGCAAGTAAACAACAAGATGGTGCGGCTCCAGATGTGCTCACTGATCAGCTGGAGATGTCCCTGTGCTGCTCGTCTGTAGGTTTCAGTGAAGGCTCTGTCCGCACGGACCACCAGAAGGAACACGTGAGGTCCAGGAGGACAGAGAGACAAACTAAGCACCATCTCCCTCCTATCGAAGACGGAGCTCTCGTCACAGAAGTAGTTCGTCCACCAGCCTGGTGTGTCCACCACGATCACCTGTCTCCCAAACACCAGCCCTTTGCCAATCAAACACTGGGCTGTTCTCTCTAGTGGCTGGTTTGTGTCTCTGCTCAGGATTGTGTTCAGTGCTGAAGTCTTCCCAGAACCCTTTGCTCCCAACAACACAATCCTTATATTGGTCATGTGCCGCAATCTCTCTGGAGACAGAAAGACATGGAGCAGAGGGATTTTACATACATTCAAACACTCATTTGTTCGCTAAGCAACAACAACTTACTCTGATTGGTTTGACAAAGGTTTTAGTGCCATTATGGAAGCTCATTTCTGTTGAAACCGAAGTTAATCACATTAAAAAAGTAGTATTAAAACACATGCCAAGCCATACAAATCACACTTCAGCACATTCAGGTGCCCTAAATATTACCATTACCTCACCTCGTATGAGAGATCTGTGGTTTTTCATTCTCATGAACCTTTGCTGCGCTCTCTCCTCAATGCGTCTCCTCTCCTCCGCAGATACTTGTAAAGTGTTTTCCACGTCAAACACTCCATTTTCTGTGACAAGTTTCTCGATCTTCTCTATCAGCTCCGTGACATTAGTGTCTCCTCTCAGGATAACACTGTGACACCGCCGCCGGCACTTCTCAGTGAGCCAGGAGAGGGCCTTTCCTCCTGTTTGCACATTTTCCGCAGCAGCGTGTTTAGACCTGCCAGCAAAGGTGAAGACAATCATGCAGTGGTTCCAAACCCTCTCACCCAGCAAGGACACATGCTCCTCCACAGCTCGCCGACGTTTCTCAGAGAAGACTGAGCTCGCCTTGACTGCGATCAGAAATACATGTGGGCCCGGTGAACACAGAGAGACACTCCTCAGGATCTCCCTCTTCACCAGCTCAGATGTGTCCTGCACGCTGAAGTCGCACCACCAACCGGGAGTGTCCACGACCGTGAGCCTCCGTCCAGCCACCAGACCCAGCCTCCGTGAGCAGGAGGTCCTCTCTGTGGTGATAAACTGCTGTTTTCCCAGGAGCAGGTTCCCCAGAGAGCTTTTTCCAGAGTTTCTGCCACCAAGAAGGACGATCTGTAACTGTGATGTACAACAGCTACCCCCTTAGGTAGATAAAAACATAAACACAGGAAAGCTTAAAAAGGTTATTACAGGGTTATTAGGTTGTTATTAAGTTATAACAAATATACATATCCATGTTTCATTGTCCATCCATATCTCTGGTTGGGCGTACAGTCAGTAAATGACTGTTTCTCTCTGGTTGGGCGTACAGTCAGTAAATGACTGTTTCTCT
>JAUMHF010000025.1:6279754-6306140 GCA_032359275.1 Microctenopoma steveboyesi
GTGTGTGTGTGTGTGTGTGTGTGTGTGTGTGTGTGTGTGTGTGTGTGTGTGTGTGTGTGTGTGTGTGTGTTTTTGTGGCAGGGTGTATGTGAATCTGTAAGCAGGCACTGATCATATAAGAGGTAAAAATGGCATTTTATATTTAGAGGCATTTGATTGTGTCTTTGAAGAAGTGCTTGTGTAAAAATGACCTCCTGTCTACTGTACAGTACTCAAAAACAAAAAGAGAAACAACCGTTAATGTGTATATGCACCTGGATAAACATTTATTCAGGTGCATATACCTTGGGTAAAAAATACCTTAGGTATATGCACCTGGCATATACCAAAGGTCATTTGGGTCATTTCATTATTGAGCAATGAAGGAGCACAAACGAAGAAGCATTTCAGTGCAGAAGAAGCTTTTTTAAAATGGGCATGCAACTTTATCTGCCAGATGACTGAAGGACTCATTTGAAGAAGACAGTTTAGAGCATGAGTCTGATGCAGAATACTGCTAAATAGTGCTGCTTACTCTTCCTCTAAAAGTGGAGAGGACATTGAGGAACCTGCCCATGCTAAGCTGGTCTCCATCTCTTGCTCAGATGTTGCACTACATCCACGCTCGCAGAGTCCACGAGACAGCCCCTGTCAAGATTACACAATGTGCCATTCTTATTATACTCTCTGATCTTTTCTTCGCTTCAAACATGATCCAGCTGATTTTCTAAAAGACAAACCTGCACAGGAGAGAGAGGTGTGTGCTGGTTGTACACAGGCCTAACAGAGAGGTCTTCTACTACCTGCACCAAGTGTAACAGGTGCATTTGTAGAGAGTTCGAGGTCACATGTTGCAGACCCAAGCTGGTCTGCTGCTGGAAAGAAAATACACTAAACACACACACACATGGCCACACACTTACACACAGGCACAGGTACCTGGTGACACACAGACGCACACACAAAAAAAAACTCACGTGGTCCCTGGTAGTCACATGGCTCCATTATTTGATTTGGAAAAATACAAGATTTTCATGCATCTGCGGAAAATGGGAAAATAGTTTATTCTGGTCAAACACAGTCAATCTTTTGATATGAATAGTTAATAAATGATATGTTTACACCTATAGATAGGGCAATTATCTTCTTTTTAACATCCTTATTATGAGCATGTGATCATGCTGGTGTTAGGGCATAACTCCAAGCACTGCTGAGTCTGAGTACAGCCGAAAGCATGGCTGTTTTTTGTTGCTGGGATCATTATTGGCACCCTACGGTGATTCATTCATCAGACATCAGAAAGGAAAAAAGTTTTATGTGTTTATCACATCACTTTCTTCAGGATAATCAACAGCAGAGATGCACCCCCCACCCCCACTACCACCATCACAAGGGAATCCCCAGTACGTAAAGCGGATGACGTAGTAACTGGTACCGTACTTTGCCCCCTTCTCTACCCTCTTTAGCCCCTGTGTGCCCCTCACACATGGTGAGGTTCAGCCTGATCGTCCATACAGGTTCTTTTTACTGGTATGTTCAGCCTTGGACCTAGTACAGGCCGAGAGGGAGGAGCAGAAAAACTAGGGATGGGATATCCCCCTCTCAAGGTGTCTCTGACTGATAGGGCTGTTTTTCTGTCACACAGTCCTTATCTCTTCACAGGGGTTCTGGGGTACGGGGCATCTTACGGCCGACGTAGTTTCAAATGGGTGTTCCCATTTGTCTCTTTCTGTCTCTGTACTCATCTTTTCATTTATCTTGGCTCACTCTGTCTCCGGGCTCTTCAACGCTTAGAGAACAGCCGAACCTGTGCTGGAGATCAGGTGGGAGCACCTGCGTGCAGGTAGGGGTGTGGCCTTTTTGACCCTTTTTATGGCTTTACTGGAGTAGATATTTCTGAAATGAGAGCATCATACATCTTTTATATCTTTGCTAAGTTTGACAGATAAGGGTGGGCATCCAGACAGAACTATTTTCTTGAGCTGAAGTTTCTTTAAAAGTAAATATTACCTTTGCAAAATGTTTGATGTGCATATTCTATATCACATGGGGAGGTAAATATTATATGGTATATTGCATTGCAACATATTGGTAATATTCATCAGTATACAACTTCTTTTACCATCCTTATCTGTAAATTGTTTGTTCAGGGCTTTACTACTTAAAGCTACTTAGAGCAAGACTTCCACTTTTGTCTTCACCTGTGTTTGTGTTTATATAACAAACATATTTTAGATATATTGCACTGATGTGCAATATATCTAAAATATCTAAAAATATGCATGTATATAATTTAGTAAATAGATCTACATCTACGTCATCATCTTATTATAGTCTGCAATTAGGTTTATATTATTTAGGAAAATACTGTTTTTCACTGAAGAGCTCAGAGGTGCCTAGTTGAAGAGGGGTGTAACCCATAGATAAGATCCTGTATATCTTCTATTTAAACTATAACGTAGCTCACATTCTCAACGGCTGACTGATTATCTACGCTGAGCTGCAGCTTTGTAGACAAACTTTGAATGTCTGTGTGATGGTAGATGGCGGTCTCTTCGTCTTACTAGTAACAAGTGTGTCTTCAAAAGCAAAAGCACCTTGACTAGTTGACTATAGAAAATAGCAGCTGTGATATAATCAGGAGGACTATAGCAACTAATTATAATATATAGTCACTGAGTCACAAGTAATTTCTCCTTCTGCCCAAAGAGTGTAATTTTGATGTATCCAACACACGTCATGTAGGCTATTAAATATTATATTGTTTTTTATTTTTCATAAATTCCTTTTGACCCTTAGGGACTGTGCAAAAGCAGCTGAGAGTTCAAGTGCAGACAACTCATCTGAAACACATCAATGGAAAACAATTTCACTTTCGAGCAGGTGGGTCTATTGTCCTCATAAGCTGAAGCTTTGAAGCTATGAAGTTGTTGAGAAAATTTACTTCACAAGAGATGTTGTCCTAAGCACTAGATGGGCGTCTTTGATCTGTGTATATATAAAATAGTACCAAATACAAACAAGACAAATACCATCTGGCATTGATGAACACAGTGGAGTTTGAAGAGCTCTGTAAAGTTCTGCACCTCTATATCATTTTCTTCTATCCATTTTCAGGACAGTGACATGTCATATGAAGACAATGATACAGCCTTCCCCTCTCCAATGAGACTGTGAGTTTCTCCTCTCTGTGAAACCATTTAGCTTAAGCAATTGTTAGATTTGTGACTGGGGGAGTTGCCTTGCTCATCTTTGCCTGAAATAAGGATGTCAGGCAGTGGTAACATGTCCGAAACTTCAGCACAATGTGCACACAGTCCCAGCCAGTTCTAGTATGAAGATGGGAAATATTAAGGCCTAAGAGCCTTTACTGATGGCACGAAGTGACTTGAGCCACCCAGTAGGTTGAGCAACAATGCCCTCTTGTGGTCAAGAAAAGAATCACAGCGCTTGACAAGGATGGGGAAATCTGGTTTAACCGAGTCCTTCATTTTGATGGATTTTAGCCATTTGATCACTACAATTACCTAACCCTAACCCGCTTTAAAGTCCATTCACTTTTTAAATCTACCTACTGGTAACAAGAATCAGAATTGTCTCTATCTGGCTGATAGCTTGTGCTATGTTGCTTAATACATTTAGTGAGATGTTAAAGGGTGCTCATCTATACTATTTATTAATTTTCCTCCACCAGGACAATGCCAGACCAGGGTAAAAATTATGACCTGGAGAGAAGCAGGGAGGAGGAAGATGACAATGAGCCACCTGTAGAGGCTGTTGTCATCCCCAGCAATTCAGATGGTAAACTCTCTTGACAGTTCATGCAGCAGTTGTTTGTTTTTATTTATTTCCTTTAATTTAATTATAATTTAGTTTAGCTTTTTTTGTGAAATACATATTTTCATCTCTGCATTTCAGCTTATCTGAACGTGAACACCAATGCCACCACAAGAGGAGACGCTCAGGTTAGTCAACGCCGCCGTTGATTCCCATAAATCAACTTTATCCATTGTTATTAAGTAACCACATTGTTTTTCCACAGGCCTATGTCGAGCTGAATGAGCTTCAGGTCGGCGTCTGGCAGGAAACTGCCCGCTGGGTTGGCTTTGAAGAGAACTTTAACCCTACCAAAGGAATATGGGGTTCTTCTCATGTTTCGTATCTCACCTTTAAGAGCCTGCTCCAGCTCCGCAAGCTTATGAGCACAGGTGACTTTGGAGGCTTAAACTAAACTGAAAGCAGTGTAAAAGTCATATGCTTTAATTCATCAGTTAAAAGCCATGGTGACACATGTTCTTACATGATGTTAGGTGCTGTCATTTTGGACATGAATGCCAGCAGCCTGTCTGCTGTTGCTGAGAAAATGGCTGATGAGCTGGTGAACAAGAATGCGATCCGTGCAAGCGAGCACGAGGAACTTCTGAGAGCTTTACTCATGAAACGCAGGTAAGCAATGGGACCTGCATAGCCTCTGTTCCAATAATACAGTAAAGCTGTAAAAATGCCTGCAGCATGCTTTATGCTTTATTTCTTTGTCCTTATAGTCAATCTCTGGGACCTGTGGTTACTGCTGGTGGACATATTCAAATGCAGACGTTTTCTGTACCAAAAAAGGTATCATTCTTTGTTTTATCTATATTTATCATTCATCGTTTATTAGTATTGTCAACACTACACACTTTACTTTATATTACCATAACAGAGTTACTATTTGCATCTGTGTTGTTGCACAATCCTCTTACAGAGAGACAGCTCTGACAACATTGAGGCTTCAGTCGTTCTCTCAGGTATGTTCACGTTACTCTGATGCACTTATACAGTATGTCTCCAGGTTTTCGCATGAGGATCTAAAGCAGATATGGTTAAAAGGTGCTTTTTTCCAAAAGGTATCTTGGACTCCCTGCATAAACCCACGGTGGCCTTTGTTAGGCTGAATGACTCTATTGTGCTGGACTCTGTTCTGGAGTCTTCTGTCCCAATTCGATTCTTCTTTTTGATCATTGGCCCCAGCCAAAGTGGAATAAACTACAGTGAATGTGGGCGAGCCATGGGTGCTCTCATGGCTGACTGGGTAAGAGGAGAGAAATGTATTTGTGAGATCATTTGTTTGGTGCAGGTTACTGTAGCTGTAGTAAAACATTTCTGCCTTGTTTATTACACAGGTGTTCTCTCTTGAGGCTTTCTTAGCCCAGACTGAAAAAGATGTCATCAACGCTATTGCTGACTTCATGGACTGCAGCATTGTGATTCCTCCCACTGAAATCCAAGAGACAACAATGCTGGAACCAATTATCGATTTCCAGAAGAAGATGCTTTGTGATAGACTCCGTCCCAGTGACGCTCGTCTTGCATTTGGAGACCGGGTCCATGGTCAGCAAACAGCTTTATCCATGCAGTCCCCTGTAACCTAAACTGACGTTTTATACCTAATTTTTATTATCTGTTTATGAGGCTTTTGAGTCAATTTACTTCATTTAACACCATCCCAACCATACTAAAGCATTTGATTTTGATCCTATATGTAGAATGTGCTTTCTACATTGTTCTTATTGTCAACAACAAACAACAAAACAAAGTATTAAACTTGATCAGTTCCAGTATCGGTTAGTTCACATTGCATAGCACCTTAAAATTAAATGGAAACAGTACATTACAGGGAATTAGATCTAAAGTAACTAAAATAAATGAAATCTAATTTGATTTCTTTGACTTTCAAGTTGAGGCGATTCCTAAGGAGCTGAAGGAGGACCCTCTGGCCCGTACTGGCTATCCTTTTGGTGGGATGGTGAAGGACATAAAGCGTCGTTACCGCCACTATCTCAGCGACTACATAGATGGTCTGAACCCTCAGGTCCTTTCTGCCGTCATCTTCATTTACTTTGCCGCCCTGTCACCAGCCATCACTTTTGGGGGACTTCTAGGTAAACAACAGTCAGATTTTGTGTGAAATGTGCAAAATCTCTGTTCAGTTCAGTTCGTTTACAGGAGTCCACCACTCACTCAAATTATGAATAATTCTCTTTATCTCTGACCATAGCTGACAAAACACAAAAACTGATGGGTGTGTCAGAGCTTATGATCTCTACCAGTGTCCAGGGCATCATCTTCTGTCTTATTGCCGCACAGCCAGTACTCATCATTGGCTTCTCTGGACCACTGCTGGTGTTTGAAGAAGCTTTCTTCTTGGTATGTCCATTAATACCCTTGAAATAAGTCTTTGGAAAGTTACTTTTACCTTCATTTACAACTATTTTCCATTCTTCATTCCATGCTAGTTCTGTAAGGCCCAGGGAATTGAGTACATTGTGGGTCGTACCTGGGTGGGGATGTGGCTCATAGTGATAGTGGTCATCATCGTGGCTGTGGAAGGCAGTTTCCTGGTCCGATACATCTCTCGCTTCACGCAAGAAATATTCTCCATCCTCATCTCTCTGATCTTCATCTACGAGACCTTCAACAAGCTTTTCATGGTTTTCCTCACATTTTTTTTTCCATCCATTTCTCATCACAGTCATAATTTAGCACAAACAATTTGTGCTGTCTTTTACTCATGTTGCCTCTTACGTGTTTTCTTACTCAGATCTTCAGAACTCACCCTCTGATCCTGAACTATGAACATCTGAATGACACACTGGACAACCCCTTCCACCCAATCATTAAGGAGCATGTTGAGATTCATCCAGATGGCAACAAAACTGTTCATGAGCTGGAGATAGAGAGGCCATACCCCAACACTGCCCTGCTGTCTATGTGCCTGATGTTTGGCTGCTTCTTCGTGGCATTCTTCCTCCGTCAATTCAAGAATGGTCATTACCTCCCTGGCCCAGTAAGATTTGCTTTCTGAATGCAGAGATTTAGATGCAGACAAGTGCTACAAATGAGCCATTCATGCAACCTCATTTCATGCAGAATGCAGATGGCTCAGATGCTGATCGCGCAGTATACTTTGTTGTCTATGTAGGTCCGTCGTATGATTGGAGATTTCGGCGTCCCCATTGCTATTTTCTTCATGATTGCTGTGGATATCAGTATTGAGGATGCTTACACTCAGGTAAATGCTTTGCAAGCATTTAGGTCACGTCGAATAACTCTCATTAACACTAAAAATGTTCATCATAAAATACTGCCATTTTATAGCATTTGTGTGTTCTTCCTGTCTCACGGAAATAACAATAATTTTTACCTGTAGTTTTCATAGTTGTGATGATGAAAATACATCTTATCTCACATATGAAATTAAAGTCCGTCATGTTGTAACTACTACCACAAAACTATATAAACAATATTCATTTGATAGTACTTACCCAAGGGTATAGTGTTGTGTTAATTATATATCATTAAAGCTTTTAAAATTCACTTTTCAGATATGAAAAGGACAATCAATAACCCTGTGTTTCTTTATCTGATATTATACTGCTGGCTTCTATATGCGGAGAAATTTATTTACCAAGTATCCAAGTTCTGCCTCTGTTTTTGGTGTAAAATATAAATCAACCTATCTTTTGGCAGAAACTTCTTGTACCAAAAGGTGTTGAGGTGACAAACCCTAAAGCCAGAGGCTGGATCATCAACCCCATGGGAGAGAGGAAGCCCTTCCCTGGCTGGATGATGGGTGCTTGCTGCATTCCAGCACTGCTTGTCTTCATCCTCATCTTCCTTGAGTCTCAGATTACAACGTGAGGGCACCACAGTCTACATTAAATTACCACTGAATTATTGTGAAGCTATTTAACTCTATTATAACTCTATTCTATTATTTAACTGAATTAAACACACAGAATGATTTTTAATTAATTTCTGTTTCCTTCAATGATCCCTGTGGATCAGCCTGATCGTGAGCAAACCCGAGAGGAAGATGGTGAAGGGATCTGGTTTCCATTTGGATCTGCTCATCCTGGTCACGATGGGAGGCATTGCATCTATTTTCGGTGTGCCTTGGCTGAGTGCTGCCACGGTGCGGTCAGTCACTCACGCCAACGCTCTTACTGTCATGACTAAAGGCCCAAGACCAGAGATTGAGAAGGTGGTAGAGCAAAGGATAAGTGGTTTTCTTGTGGCCCTCTTAGTTGGTAAGTGCTGCCATCTATTGTGCTGATACCAACACAACAGGGTCAGAATAATTTGCTAAAAACTATTACTCTTCTACTGTTCCCAGGTGTTTCTATTTACATGGAACCTATACTAAGGATGATTCCCATGACAGCTTTATTTGGCATCTTCCTCTACATGGGTATCACATCTCTCAGTGGAATCCAGATGTGGGACAGGCTGCTTCTGCTGATCACCCCAAAGAAATACTATCCCCCTGATGCCTATGCCAACAGGGTATTTATCCTCCTCCAGTGTAATTGATGACTTGGTGTGTGTGTCAGAGAGATCTTAACTGAACTACAGCCATCTTGGTAGCCGTAATCGCAATGTTTTGTTGCATGTCAGTCTCAGTGAACAAATTGCAGGACCAGCGACAGATTATAGAAGAGGGCCCCCCACCACATGTAAAATTCCCTCAAACCTTTCCGACAAAAAAACTAAAACAGACTCACTATGCTTTAGTCTAGTTTGCATATGTCAATCTACTTGTAATATTTCCTGAAATGAGCACTTAGTGCATGCTTACGTGCTGGCGTTTGTGCAGGTGAGGCCGCTGCGGATGCATCTCTTCACTCTGATCCAGCTCGTGTGTCTGATTGTCCTGTGGGTGGTGAAGATGAGTTCTTTCTCTCTGGCGCTGCCTTTTGTTCTCATTCTCACCGTCCCTCTGCGCATGTTGATGACTGGCAGGATCTTCTCCGTCCTGGAAATGAAATGTGTAAGTACATGTCCATTGTTTTAATTCACCCCAAATGCATACATTATCATCATACATTTTTTGGCGGCTATGACTCAGGATGCAGGGCAGTTACCTGCTATTGGTGGTTCAATGCTCGGCTCCTCCTGTCATATGTCAAAGTGTCCTTGGGCAAGATGCTGAACCCCAAATTGCCCCTGGTGTGTCGGGTAAAGTGTGAGTGTGTGTGCGCACGCTTCTGTGTGTGAATAGGTAAATGAGAATCAGTGTAAGGTGCTTTGAGTACCAATAAGGTGTAAAAGTGCTATGTAAGTGAAGACTTCTTTAATGTAACGTTTTATTTCTTGTAGCTGGATGCAGATGATGCCAAAGTGTCATTGGAGGAGGAACCTGGTGAGGATGTGTACAATGAGAGCCCACTGCCATAAACATCACCATACTATGTTTTTCCCACAAACTTTTAAGATAACTCACATGTTGATTGCCAGTAATAATGTGGAAATTGAATATCCGGTGTCTTTAAAAATATTATTCGTGAACAACCCTTGGCAGTTTCCAACCGGTTCATTTATCTTTAAAGAAAATGACTTCTCATTTCTAGACTTCATAAATTATTTCTGTCACTGAATCTGAGTTTGTAACTCTGAACCGCAACAGAACCAGTAATATTTCCCTTATCAGCATTCCACATTTTATATTTTATCTTTTTAGATGACTTTAGTTTGGGATTGTTTAAAATGATTTCCTTTAGTTTCTTACTTCAGGCTGTGCGTTTACTTAAATATTTAGTTTTGATCCAGGGAAAATTTTATGAAAATGAGAAACCTTTATGATAATAAGTATTTTACCATGGAATTTGAGGTACATCAATGTATTTTTTCTTTTTCTCTTAATGCATTACTGCAGCCCAGTTTAAACTGACTACCTGTGCTGCCACATTGTAGATCTGTCCATGTTATATTAATGTAATTTCACTATTTAAGTATCCAGATTTGATCAATGAAGCTCTTACACACCTACAATTAAGACATTTTTGGTAGTGTTACATGTGGTTTTGTTCTTTACAGTAGCCTATATTTTAATTATTCTCAATGTTTTTAATTGTGTTACTCAGGTTTGCCTCATTTGTTATGTTGTGTATGGCTTACTGAATTTGGTTCTTCCTGTTCAGCTTAGCTATTTAGACTGTGTATAAAAGCTATCCTATTTAAAGTGTGTAAGTGCTTTCATGATTATGAAATTGAATTAACAGTGAGGGGTAGAGATATGAGATGAGATATGTGAGCGCTTGCTGTTCTGATATAATCAGGAAAAACCTATTTGTACATGTAGTTTATTACGCATTTTATCTTGACAATCATGTGTGTGTGTTTGAAACACTGTACATGCTTTAGATTTTCACTTATTGAAAATAAAAACACAGTTTAAAATTACTGTTTTTAGGAAGTTTATTTGAAAAATAAATATTTTCACATCACTCACAGCATATTCATGTTTTATCCAGCACATGATGGTAGTGGTAGTTCAATTGGGCCATGCTGCCTTCAAGTATCTTAAGTAAACAGGAAAACAGTTGGAAAGCAGACAAAGCTTTTAGGCCTTGGGGGTGGCTAAATTTGGCCTGACAAAAACAATTTGTAATGATTTAATATATATATATGATTACATGGTCGACTAATTATGCTTTTAAAAACATCAACCCAACATTGTTTAATAATACAAATAAGTTACACATAAAACACAAAAGGAAATCTAAAGTGGACCAATAAAGACATTTAAAAAACACAAGATTTATATATTTATTACAGACTAAATTAATTATCACTATACAAGGTAGAGGTGAACTTTCTTTTTTTTAACATTCATGATGTCGGTGGGGACTTCTGACAATACCTGGCCATGGAATATTTCTTGTATCATGAACTTGATAAGTGAAATGCCTTGAAATTGTTCTGACTGATTATATCAACAGTCATACATGACTTAATATAATCTGAATAGGGAAGCAGAAGTAGTATAATTATGAAATGATAGTTGTTAGAGAAAGGTACACTTTGGAAACAGGCTTTTTATAATCAAAAGTTGCAATAAATAGGATGGCCTATAATAAGCTCTGGCATTGTGAAAATAAACAGGGTGAGTTAAGTTTATAAATGTCCTCAATAAACTGCGGTTTTTGGAATTATACTGTATATCATATTAAAATTCGAGTTTATGTTTCTTAATGTTTGAGTGTCTTTATAACATGAAGCAGAATTTTAACGGTTTCCACTGCAGTGCTCGCTTTTGTATAGTGATGGCGATATTTCCAACAGCCAGGGAAGGTAGCACCGTTTAACAAGCTCGAATGGCTGAAAGTCATTTGTTTGCTTGAGTCGGACTGACTGGATTGGACGGCCTGGGGTTCCACCCACAAACACTCAAGGTGGAGTTGAAAAGAAAAAACATGTTGGGCTAAAGTGAAGCTGTCAAATAGCCGCTTACAATTAGCTAAACACAGATACCGAGAAATGTGGAAAATGGACGGAGGCTGCTCTGCGGAGATGTCAGACAGTTATCTCTTAAGTGGAAAAATGACATTAATACGTTTGAATTATGAAAGTTTTACATTATATATCTATGTTACTAGTATTCGCTAAAGAGGCAGCCTGAGCTGGTTGCGTTAAATCAGACAACAGTTGCCACAGCCATAGGAAGCTTTCTTTAACTTTTCGATATCTGATGAAAAACACGGCTAGGAATCAGCTCGGTCTCCGGGACTAATGACAAATAGCCCATGGTTTGTTCAGTAACTACGGTGCGAGGTCGGGGGAAAATGTGGACGTCTCAGCATGGCGAAGTGTTTGGATGGAGAAAGTGGAGCTTCTGCGCGTTAAGTGGAGGGAGACGGCTAGTGAGATGGAGGCGGGGGGAAGGACCATCTCTGCGGGGACTGGAGCTCAGACCGACGGCGCAGTGCTGGCTATCGTTCAACCCTCCCCTTCTTCCTCCACAACGACGCCGAGGCTCACGCCGAGAGACAGGTAAGCCAACACAACAGCCGCCGCTTTCCGCAAAACGGCGAGAGTGCGCGATAAACAACCCCAATACGCTGAGAAAAACCCACAAAGTCTTCGTTTAATCGGCGTTTGTCTCGATATAACGTGCCTCTGTTGCTAGGGTCTTTGTAGACCCGAAGTAAACCGACCGTCGTGGTAGGGTACAGACGAGGTCGGCCATACCCGGATTTCTCGTCCTCTACGACGGGGACGAAACTTGACGTAAGACCCGGAGGTAAATATGTTATTTTGTCGAATTTTCCCCCGTCTAACGTGTTATGCTCAGTCCCTTTATCGAAACTCGACTAGTCGTGGCGTAACCTGCTTATTTGCGTGGGGGAAATCAACGGTGGTTTCCGCGCCGAGACCTCCATGCGGCTGTTGGCGGAACAGCCAGCCGCCTCTCTCGGTTAGCCATCAGGGATCTCGGTTTAATATCTCACCGTGCAGAGACTCTCCCTCTCTCTCCCCCTCTCTCTCTCGCCGACTAGCCCAGAACCACCGACGACCGAGCACAGAGAACCCGCCTTCTCGTGCCCGCTTAGGCGCTTTTGGATCGCGGAAAGAAGTCTGCAACGCCCTGGTTATAGTTTTAAGCTCCGTTTGCCTCTGTTTGCAGTGCGCCATTGGACCTTGTCACGGTAGGTTTCCTCGTAGAGCAGAGCTGAAGCATGGCGGACCTGGAGCTGTTCGTCGCGCCAGCGAAGCCACTCAGCCTCGGACGTTAACGTATTTCCTGCGAGCTTTAGCTAACGGCTGGGCTTCGCGCCGTTACCGTTAAAATAAACTCTTTGCTAAACTAAAGGTGGAGGCTGTAACGGTTGGATGAAATAATAGCCGTTTTCTCCTTTCTTCCTGCGCCTCCGCAAATATTTTCAGCACACCACCGCGAAATGTATCTCGGACGTTTTCCTAACATTTGTTAAGACTTCCTTCTCTAAAAATCGGCTAAATCTGTAATAAATGAAACATCGCCGAAATTACAGCCGGTAACTAGCAAATTATTGGCAACGTTACAGAGGTCTAGATCTACACGCTAGGAAATATTGGTAAGTACGAATACCCCTAAAGATTTGCGTTTAGTGCCTGATTTCTGAAAGTTATGGAGAAAAAAAAAGAAAAAAATTAAAATTCAAGCTTTAATTACTATGTCAAGTTGTCCTTGGCCATGTAATGCCTCGGCTCCCAATCTTTAACGTATACGTTATTATATTAAAATATTTCGATTTTCTATTCTAATTGCGCCATATTTGTGTTAGCTGGGCTTTTTTAGTTCGAACAAATGTGCTATGGCTCGTTTATAACGTAGCTAGGTCACGCTGTGGACGCCACAGTGAGCTGGGGCCATCAAGGACACGATGAACAACGAGCAGCCGCCATCATTGGAGCACAGCTCGGCTACGCCTCGCTGAAGAATGCTCGGTGCTTTGCTGGTAAATTCTAATGCTAAACGCCAAAAACCTCAACCAAACGACCTCAAAATGCCACTTGAGCGTACTTGTGAAGTGTACGGCTGCTTTATATTGATCTGGTCGCCCCAGATTGAGCAAACAGTTTGAAGAGATTATGCATGGCGGAGCTAGATCCGCATCCGACGGTGATGAGGCGCCTCTGCCGAGTGGCGCATTTGACTGCAGTGCTTCCAAGCCACCATTCCCCCTCGTCGGAGACCGAAAGCAGATCCCCCGTCCGTGGTCAGCTGGTCGCCTACAGCTGCCTGTCCGTCCACGTCCATTCGCTTCCTCCTTCCGTGGATCCTCCCCAACCTCCGCTGCGATAGAAAATCCTCTATTACCGAGCGGATCAGACGAGAAAATGGTCGCTCCTGTGCGTCCACGATAGTTTTGCTGTGGGAAAAGGGACAGTACTAATGCGCTAGATTTCGCCTGGCGAAATTTGCTCGACGGAGACTCCTGTTGTCGTAGCTAGTTGTGCTAGTTGAAGCCCTCCGCAGTGTTATTTGAGATTTGAAGCCGTCACAAGCGATAGCCTATGTCTCACCATGTAGCGTAAACGTTTAAGGGGCGGTGTAATGAACATAAACCATTTTGTCGAGGCAAATTTAAATTCCTCCACTTCAGATTATTACTTTTACTTTTAGATCGCACGCAGCTCACTTTTTAAAAAGAAATACATATCAATCATATGAATAATATACACATTATATTAACATTATCGTACTATGGTGGGATTTGAAAGAACAACTTTTAAAACGCAGTTGCAGCAGCTACGTGATGTGGATTGTATTTTATTTTCACGTTTAAGATTACATTTAGAGAGAAAATGAGTCATAACTTTATTCTTGTTGCTTTTGCAGATACAAGACAGCGCGACCACAAATGAATGGACAAATGGAGGCAACCACCCAAGCCCAAGGTGGGCTTTTACAATATTAGTATAGATGTTAACCACAAAATGAAAATGAAAATTTACTTTATAGATCATAATAAATTATCTAAGAAATTGATACCACCTGTAGTCGTAGTCTTTCACTGAATTAAAAATACTAAACTATTATTTTTTTCTGTATATAATTAACCTAAAAGTTATGTAATAGTTTCGTTTATCTTATCTTCTTCTCTGGATTCTTGATTCTGTTTGCATCATAACAGTTTGGGCACAGGATGACCTGTTAAAACTCCTGGAGGCCATGAAAGTGGCCCTTCCGCAGAAAGACGTGACTAAATACAAAACATCAGAATCCCATCTGGATTGGCAGAAGGTGGCCTTCAACTCTTACACAGCAGAGATGTGCAAGCAGAAGTGGCAGGAGGTCTCTAAAGAGGTATTCATGTTGATTCATGTTCAGTGTCATTTTTACTGACTGTTTACAATCAACTAAGTGTATTGAGTTTGTGTGTTTTTTTTTCTGCCTTAAGATTCGGAAATTCAGGACCTTAACAGAATTAATAATTGATGCCCAGGACTACATCAAGAACCCGTACAAGGGCAAGAAAATAAAGGTGACCTATAGAGGCCATTTTTGCCTGATCAATAAACGGGTAGTAGTTGATGAATAAAATAAACATATTTTTCACTCTTAACTTTTTCTCATGATATACAGAAACATCCAGATTTCCCCAAGAAGCCCTTGACTCCATATTTCCGTTTTTTTATGGAAAAGAGGGCCAAATACGCAAAGTTACACCCTGAGATGAGTAACTTAGATCTGACTAAAATCCTCTCCAAGAAGTACAGGGAGCTGCCTGATAAAAAGAAGGTCAGTAAGAAACACAACCAAACCTACGTTTGACTCTTAGTCAAACTCTTAGTTTGAAACAAATCTTCTTTTACCTTCTACAGAAAAAATATGTCGATGACTTCTTAAGAGACAAAGAGGCATTTGTGCAAAGCATGATGAAGTTCAGGTGAGTTTATTCATTATTAAATATGCTTCTGCGGCATATTTAGGGTGATATTTGTGCCTAAATGCTGGTTATAATGTGTAATTTTAGGGAGGAACATCCAGATCTTGTGGAGAGTATGACAAAGAAAGGTTCAAATGTACCAGAGAAGCCCAAGACACCTCAACAACTGTGGTACAACCATGAAAAGAAGGCCGTCCTCAAGACACGCCCAGATGTAAGTTGAGGCATTAAGACAATAGTCTATATAACATAGATAATGCACCTTGTCATGATGCAACTCATTTTCTTTAATTGTCTTATACCAGGCAACCACCAAAGACATTAAGGACAGTCTTGGCAAACAATGGACTCAACTATCTGACAAAAAGAGACTCAAGTGGATCACCAAGTCTTTGGAGCAGCGGAAGCTGTACGAGGTGAGACTCTATGAAATGTTAATTAGACGACTATGTTATGATTGAAGAGCCGCTGTGGTAAAATTATAGCGAGAAATGGCAGTGCAATGGGAGGTAATTGTATATTTTCTCTGTTTGTTTGCAATCATTTAGGGCACAATGAGGGAGTACATCCAACAGCACCCAGAGTTAAACATGACTCAAGACGATATTGTAAAGTCCACCCTGACCAAGGCTGAGAGGCACCTGAAGGACAAATCGGATGGCCGACCTGATAAACCACCTCCGTAAGTCACAGATCTGCATTTCCCTGCCACTGTCCAACACTAAGGAGTTTAAGTATTGAGTTATGTGTATATGCTTTCAGAAATGGTTATTCTATGTTCTGTGCGGAGTTGATGTCAAGCATGAAGGATGTGCCCAGCACAGAGCGCATGGTAATGTGCAGCCAGCGATGGAAGCTACTGAAGCAAAATGAGAAAGACGCCTACCAGAAACGCTGCGAACAGGTAAGTGGAGAATCACTAAGTTACATGAATAAAAAGAAATGGGTAATTCACTGTTGTCTATATAATGCCATTTTTCTTTCTGCAGAGAAAAAAGGAGTATGAAATTGAGATGAACAGATTTCTCAGTGTAAGTTTTATTTTTTTGGTTTCTACTTCAACATATGTTTTAGTTTTGCTCTTAGTTTGAAAGTCCCAGCTACAAGAGTACCTCCTGGTGTGTCATATATTTTGCTGCAAGAATCTTTTATGTATTGTTTCTCTGTTGTGTTGTCTCTTTAGAGTTTGTCGGAGGAGGAGCAGCAGCGGGTCTTGGGTGAGGAGAAGACGGGTTTTAAAAAGGGCAGTGGAGCCGGCAGTCCTGCATCCAAAAAGAGGAGTTCGAAAGCAAAGGTAAGATTGAGTATTTATACTGGTGATTCCACTCTCCGTATTTGTTCAGATACACAGTATGATCTGAGTCAGTATTTACTGTTATATCAAGAGAAATAATGCAGTGAATTGCATGTATAACCCAGGTCTTATTTGCTACATGTCTGATTTTTCTCAATATAAATGTACATCAACAGTAGTTTCTAAGTTCTTCATCAGTTCTTCTGATATTATTCTCATTATCCAATGTAATGCAATTTTAGGCCAATACAGAGAAACCCAAAAGGCCTATTTCAGCCATGTTCATTTTCGCTGAGGAGAAACGTCCCAAACTACAGCAGGAGCGACCGGACCTTTCTGACAGTGAATTAACAAGATTTCTGGCGCGCATGTGGAATGAGCTGCCAGACAAGAAGAAGGTAACCATTAAACTGAAAAGTAACCAAAGACTGCAGAAGAGATGTGAAGCCAAAACACAAAAGCCGAGTCTTGTTTGTATGTACAATTCAATATTGAAATGTTGAAATTACCTTGCTGTTGTGTTTAGGAGAAGTATAAACGCCTAGAAACAGTCCTGAAGGCAGAGTCAGAGAAGAAGGAAAAGGAGGATCGTAGTCGTCTGCCAGACCCACCCAAGACTGCACAAGACATCTGGCAGCAGAGTGTCATAGGAGACTACCTGGCCAGATTTAAGGTGTGGTTTCTACAATAAAACCTGTAGCTTTGTATTTTCCATTTAAAATACAAATACTTGTTTTGAAAGTATTTCTCTGAAATGCAAAGTGTCTGATTTCCTCATACAGATATATAACATATTTACATTTGTATAACCCCCCCTCCGTGGTCAATAATATACAGAATATAGACTATAGTTGTGTAACTTACGGTAAGATATTTTAACTTAAGGTTAAGTTCAGCATAATACAAATCAAAATGCCTCAAATATCAGCTGTACCTTAAGTTAGAACCTTTCTTTTTTGTTGTCAGAGTGACCGGCCAAAGGCTCAGAAAGCAATGGAATCAACCTGGAGCACTATGGAGAAAAAAGAAAAGATTATGTGGATTAAAAAGGCAGCAGAGGACCAGAAAAGATACGAGGCAAGACTCAAGCACTGTGGATGTCCTGTAGGCCTGTGTACAGTACGAGGCAGAACTAACCGTTGACTTATCCATCCTTAACAGAGAGAGTTGTGTGAGATGCGCTCACCTGCCGCTGCCATTGCCTCGGGAAAGAAAATGAAATTTGAGGGCGAACCCAAGAAACCACCATCGTAAGTTGGTCACATCCTATTAGCCTGTGCTTCCCATTGTTTGTAAGCTACTGAAAACCTGAAGTTGAGATTTACTTTTCTTTTTATTGACTCTGTAGAAATGGATATCAAAAGTTCTCCCAGGAGATGCTGTCTAATGGAGAGCTGAATCACCTCCCTATGAAAGAGCGCATGACTGAGATAGGCAGCCGCTGGCAGAGGTTACCACTGAAAGATAAAGATCGCTACAAGAAGATCGCAGAGGAGAAGCAGAGGCAGTACAAAGTCCAGCTGGAGCAGTGGCTTGCTGTAAGCATTGGAAATATCAGGGTTAAAGGAGCAGAACTAGGTGTAGATGGAAATGTCATTTGTAATGTTGTAATATGTTTTCATCTCTTCACAGAGCTTGTCCTCACAAGAGAGAAATACCTACAAAGAATATAATTCACAAGTGAGTAACTGCTAATGCGGTTAGCACTATACTGTCACAGAAGGGGCGAAGGAAATGTTTCGGTTTCTTCTCTTTGTCCTTGACACATATAAATTAATGTTTATGTCTCGTGTTGTTTTAGAAAAGGAGAACACCGGCAAAACCAGGAGGCCCGAAGGCAAAGTCCAAGAAATCTGTGAGTGTCATTTGTCACGATTCTCATTCTTCATCATTGCACTCATAATTCAGCTGTATGTGAGTTTAATGGGCCTTTGTTCCATGCGCCTTCCCACAGGACACAGAGGAGGAGGACGACAACGACGATGACGAGGACGATGACGAGCAGAAGGCCTCCTCTGAGGCAGACTCATCCAGCGAAGATGATGATGAAGAGGATGAGGATGAGGGAGATGATGTGAGGGCTCTTTTAATGCGCACAGCTTCATGGACCTAATATGTTTATTGTGTTGATTATTTTTCTGTTTTTTTCTTTTCCCCTTTTAAAGAAGGACGACGATGATGATGACGACGACGATGATGACGACGATGAGGCAGAAGACAAGGAGAACAAATCCGAGGACAGCAGCAGCGAGTCGAATTCGGCGTCGGATTCAGATTCAGACTGAAACGTTGTCTTGAGACGAACTGAGCAGTGCTGAGCTGAGCCAAGAGTCCTGGGAGCTCTGCCACTGTGCCAACCCTGCTCTCCTCCCACCACCAGAGGGAGCCCCTGCATTGCCTCATTAATTTCAAACTCACCCACTTTTGTGTTGCTATGGTTAGTAATCTGTACTCATGGAGGGGCCCACCCTTAGGTCCAAGATCGGTTTCATTCCATCCCTGATGTGATGATTATCTTACAGCATGGACCGCTGATGTTGAGCCAAAACTCCCGCTGGTTTGGTGACGAACATTTCTGCCGCTGGTTTCCATGTTTATTTACAAGTTCAGTGGTTTCATTAGTTTTAATTTGGAGGGTGTAAAATTACCCTGCAGTGTTTATTTTATTGTTCTGATAATTAGTTGAAGACAGGTGGTGTGAGTTGTGAACAGGCCTCAACGAGCAAAAGAACACAGTACACCATACTGTCGCGTTACGGAGGGGGGCTGTGCAGGGAACTGGAAAATTGCACTCTTTAGAATGTTTCCTTTTTAATTTTTTTTTACAGAATACTGTTGCATTGTACTCTATTCTCAATTTTTACCATTTGGTTCTTAAAGAGGTGGTATTTTTTCAGGAAAAAAATTAAGCCATTATGATTGTCTATTTTTGTTGCTGGAATTTTTCAGAACTTGTTACTTACCCATGTTCTCGTTGAAAACATAGTGCCTATAAAGTGTTCACACCCCTTTGACTTTTTCATGTTTCAATGTTCTACAACACTAGACACAGCCAACATGGACCTGTTGCTTTTTGACACTACTTAAAGAAAAAGAACGGTTAAAGAAATATTACAACATTTATGGCAAGCTTTCTGTACTACACATGATTTTCTGTTAAATGGAATCATTTTTTACAAATGTATCAGCATCAAACATTATACAATTAAACTAACCAACAGGCTTCTTTCATCAACACGACACCTTTGGCAGAGTTACATCCATAATCTTAACATAATGTCAAATTACATTTGACACATTTTACCAGTGAATTCCCAACACAACTGCATGAGCCTCAAAATGTAGCTGTATGACATTTCCATTCCACCAAACCAACATTTTTCATATTTTTTAACATTAGAATCCTGTTTAAGAAGTGTCAGAAAAGAAAATTCGTTCACTTCACGTGTTGAAAACAAAAGGTCAAAGGGAGGTGAAACACTATAGGAACTGCAGGATCCATTGCCATGAGTCTCATTGAAAGGCACCATTTGTTAGAAATAACATGTCTTGTACATAAATGCAAAAGTCTGAAACAGTTCCTCGGTTTAGCGCTCAGTCTGACTGTGTTTTTACTGTATGTGATACAGTAGGTGTATGTTACTTTTCCGAACCATTGTTTCACAGTTTATTTGAATTGTTTATAGGTTTGTTTTCATTGTGAGCAGTTTTGTCCATCTAAAGTCTTTCATGGATGTTGAACAGAAGGTTTCTTTTTTTTTGAATGGTATTGACCATAAACCACCTGGGTTTCAGTCAGATCCTCATTCCAAAAAAAGTGTGCACTTAATGTAAATCTGTCCCTCAGTGTGAGCTTGTGTGCGCAGATCTGTGTATATAAGGGTGTGTATGTGTTTTTTTTGCTTTAATGTGTGCTGTTCTTGCTGTTTTGTTGCATACTCTGATGTGACTGCAGCATGCATGTCTGCCTGTGTGGGGACATCATACCAATACCATGAATGTAGATATTGAATCTTTTCTTATTTTCCTCCAAAGGTCTTTAGTCATTTTTCTGCTCTGTGCTGGCTTCTCATTTGTGACCTAAAAATGGACTGACGAGAGAAGACGTTCTCAGGTCTTCAGCAAGATGAAGACATGACAACTACAAATAATCTGGTAGTAATAGACTGATATTGGCCACTTATTTTGTCACAGACTAAAAAAACCAGCGTGGACTATATAAATAACTGGGAAGGGAGAAGGAATGCGGTTTCTGATATTGATTACTGGGAGTTTGTAAATTGGATTGGGGGAATTAAGTTGCCAGTAGATTTGCGATAAAAATAACTGTAATTTTTGTAAATATTGTTTTTGTATTGAGTGCTTATTGTTTTTGTTAGTACGTAATTTGGCAAACCCTCATCTGTGACTTCTGAGGCCAGTGAGTCTTTCGCTCACGAGGGGGGAGAAGATCTGATTTTATTCACCTGTTTTAGTTATTTCTTCTCTCCCTTATGTTGGTTTATAGAAATATCAAAGACAGCAAAGCTTTACAGGTTTGTACGGCTGATCATTTGACAAAATGTGATGTTTTCTATAGTTGAGGGTGTTCTTATGTCCTTGTAGTTCAAGTATTTGAGCAAATAAAAATGATCTTTAACGTGCTGTTTTGACTGTTCAAGAAAACATGACACGGACCAGCACTTTTGTGAACGAGAGCAAACGATGACCGTCCTGCTGTACATTTGATCTTTCGTGCTATTTTGGCCTTAGTTTGTAATGACAATATCACTAACAAGTCCCTACAAGTGAGTGTCTTTGTTGCAATATACAGTACGGGATTTGTCATAAACTCAACAACTTCCAATATGAGCGTGGAGCTTAATTAGGCCTCTTTTGACTAATTTGAAAATGTGATGAGCAACCTCTTGTGGGAATAGTGGAATCTCTCATAAAAGCAAATTAAGGCCCATAGTGTGGGAATGATACATTCATTTTAATAGTAAGCTCACCATATACATTTGGCCATATAGAAAACACCAGTGGTGACCTCATTCAACCGCTCAGGCTGAGTTAATTGATGGCAGAAAAAATGCTACGATCTCGATTTCGTTTACTGATGTCTGAACAACGTAAATGTCAAGTATGACGCTAATAGCAGAAACATGCTGCTCGTACCTTCAAAATAAACTTTCTTAGCGACCACATATTTTGTTGTCTAAATATAAATGGAACCAATATTAGCAGTTAGAGATGTGTGTAGAATGCTTTTGCGACATTATTAAAATTCAGGATTCAGCCAATAGTAAGAAAGATTTTGGTCAGTCAGTAAAAGTATTAAGATTGAGATAACTCTCAGGAATTGGCATTATTCTCCTATGATGTTAAGTTTGTCTTGCCCAAGCTTTTATTTTTGTAGCTCAAACCGGAACGTGTTTGCGTTTTATTTTTGTGTTTGGCTGTGGACTGTTGGCCTCTTTGGTGTCAACCGGGCTGATAACGTTAATTTAACCGACACCTGCGACCACAGACAGTTATAGAGGAGGATTTATGCTTAACCTGTGGGGGAAATATGGCTGTAGCTGAAAACCAGGCTTCGTGTTAACCCGTTTCAACCTGCTGTTGTGGACTGACTCGGTGATGTTGCCTCTGTTAGAAAAACTGCCTGGCTCAGGTTCAGGTTGAGTTTTCGGTATGACAGGGTAAGAGGAAACAGTCTTTGAAATTAAAAATGCAGTTAACTTCTGCAGTTAGTCACGACCTTCTATCTCACCGTGTCGCTGACATTAGCTAATGTTATGATACAATCGTCACAAAAACATTTGATCTGAAAGTATGACGTTAGAGCAGGGGAGCTAGCTAAGATGCTAACAGCGAGAAGAAACGTTAAACAGTTGTGTTGGCAAACAAATTGTCCCCATATTCTACTGTAAGTCTGTTTAGTCTCTACGCTGATCGCTGTTAATTTAGGAGATGTTTATGTATAGAAAACAGTCTTTCTACATTGTTTCTAGTGTAAATAAAGTCACGTTTTCCCTCAGTTAACCACACCTGGCGCACTGAGAGGCAACGTTAACCTGAAGCGCCTGTTCAACGTCAGTTTATCACTGTAAGCTAAATAAAAATGCAGTGATTAGTTCAGTGACATTTGTTTTGGCAGCAGTTATAATAATACATGTGTGAGGAAGGAGAAACGATACAATTCTCAGCTTCTGATTCGGAATATTTTCCTGTTTTTTATTCGTTTATTAGTAAATTATCTTATTTTTCTTTGGTCGTACAAAACAATGCTAACACTTGTTAGTTGAGGCCCACATATCCAATATATTAGCGTATTTATGTATTTTATTCTCTTAAATAGAATGACGGCAGATCTACAACAAATACTGACAAGTTTTTCTAAAAGTAAGTAACTGACAGTCTCATTGATAGACCAGTCCTTTTGTGACAATCTTTTATTTGTTACCCATTGACCCATAAAAACCCCCTGTGATTTAAAAATGTTGTTTTCTGTATAATAAATCCTCAGGTCAGCATCTTATTACCTTGCTATCAAGATATCCCATACAGACTTTCAAATGAAAATGGAGGATATGCCCCTGTCAGGCCCAGACAACACCAAGCTGGAGGTGAGTGAACTAATAAATACATGTTTTGCATTCTTCTGCCTTTCATTGTTTGCCACAAACAAACTGTATATGTCTTTCTTCTGTCTTATGTGCTGTCTTCATGCTGCAGGCCTTGGTCCATGACATCTACTCTGAGCTGGTGGAAGATGCCTGTTTGGGCCTGTGTTTTGAGGTACATCGTGCTGTGAAACAAGGCTACTTCTTTTTGGATGAAACGGACCAAGAAAGCATGAAGGAGTTTGGTGCGTCTAGCGATTTTTCTTCTAGTATTTGTGAGGTTCTTGGGATTTTTGAGTGTATCTGCTTACCATATGTGCCTTAATTACTACTAGAAATTGTGGACCAGCCAGGAGTGGACATATTTGGGCAAGTGTACAATCAGTGGAAGAACAAGGAGTGCGAGTGCCCCAACTGCAAAAGATTGATTGCAGCGTCCCGTTTTGCCCCGCACTTGGAAAAATGTCTTGGAATGGGACGCAACAGCAGTCGCATCGCCAACCGCAGGTCAGTCTTCAAGATCATTCAGAAGCAGTTGTTGTATTGATTCAAATTCACATGAGCATTTTATCAGATTGTCTTTCCGTGTTTTAACAGGCTCGCCAGCAATAACAACATGAGCAAATCAGAGAGTGATCAGGAAGACAACGATGACCTAAATGATAACGACTGGTCATATGGAGCAGAGAAAAAAGGTGTGTACTTCACCTTACATAATATATTATATACACTATATATATATATATACTATATAAACTGTTCTTTCACCTAACAAATGCTGTATTTCCTTTTAACAGCAAAGAAAAGGAAGTCAGATAAGGTACTTAGCATTTGTTTCCCTCTTTCCATTAGGAGAATGTCAAAACATTTAAGAAATAATGTTTGTGTAATGATAATATTATAATTTGTATGTTTTTCTTGCAGAATCAGAATTCTCCTAGAAGATCCAAATCTCTTAAACACAAAAATGGTAAGTATTTCAGGTGTTCAGTTCCTGGTCTAGTGAGGAGATTTTAATCAAAGCTGTTTTCTCAGTGTGGTGTAACAGTCTGTTACTGAATTTTTTTTTCTCCGTGATTTCTTGATTATCCTGTTCTAGATCAGTGTGTATGACATTGATACAGTAACTCCATTACGTATTTAGGCCCTCCTCACGTTTTTTGTCACTTCAAGTGTGTCTTGTCTAAATTATGTAGGTGGAGTCCACATGTTTTAGTCAAGTTTCTAAAGTCTGCTAAAAATGTTAGAAACTTCTCAAGGTGCGCGGTCCACCCGGCCACGATGCTACAACAACAACAAATAGCATGAGCCTGTTAATAAACGAGAGCTTTTATCAAAATCTGAAATGTTTTAGGTTGTCATTATGAACATTGATAGGAGCTTCCGGAGGTACTCCGTTGCTCAGTAGATTTATTTTTAAAGTGAAGTTATTGTGCTTGCTTAAGTGGGACTGTTGTTTTTTTTTTTTTATTTTGTACTTACCTATTTTTTGTAAGGTCTTAAACCTTACAATGTAAAGTGCATTGAGATAACTTATGTTGTGAATTGGTGCTATATAAATAAAACTGAATGGAACTGAATTGTTGACTAGTAATTAACATTTTTTAAACAAGTGGAAACTCTGTGGAAGTAAGATGTCATGTGTTTACAGGAAAAGACGAATCTGTGAGTGTAATCTGATCATTTGTCCTTTAAAGTATGACTGTGTCTAAATTCAGTAACTTTATCTGTTGTGCTTTGTTTTAATAGTGATTGGAATTTCTTTTGTCATGAGTAAGGATTGTTCTAACACTTGTATTTCTTCCCAGGTGAGCTTGGGAGCAGTGTCAGTTCAGAGGCCTACAAGGTGACAAGTTCCTTCTTCATTCACGTTGCTGCTGTTTTCCTCAAGACGTCAACATTCGTCATCTTGTATTATGAGCACACTGCAAAGCATTAATAACGGGCTTTTGATCTGTCTTTCAGTGTAACCACAACACTGGCGTCAGTTTAGAAGCTTTAGGCCCTGATGAAGTCAGATCCCTTTTAACAACAGTGAGCTCCTTTCATTAGTCCACCTCCATGCTCATCTTGTTACTCTCAACGTAAACTGTAATTTTTTACTGTTTTAATTGTCCCGATGTGGTTTTGTCCTACAGCAATGCGGGGTGATCTCAGAGCACACTAAGAAGATGTGTACCAGGTAATTACTGTACAATCCAGCGACATCCAGGACTAGTTAAACTAACAACTTTCACATTTACATGATTTGTGTAGCTAATATCTGGGACAATGCAGGATAAAGTCATGTGCTGTAACACCTGTTGCAGTGGTGTTATTTAGTCTGGATTGAGATTATTGCCCCTCAGTTTGGCCCTGTGTGAAGTTATGTCATGAAAACCTGACCAGTACTACATCATTGAAACGTTACCGCGCTGTTGCATGTGAATCTGCGAACATGATCAGTTCCATTGTCTTCATGAGAATGATCATGTATGTTGGGACTAATTTAAGGGGAACACAGGTGGCATCTCAGTGTGACTCTGAATCTTATAGACCAGCGATTGACTTCCTTTCATAAAGTTAAACTGCAAATTCTACAGCCATCTCAAACATCAGGGAACCTTTTAATGGGCCCAGTCAGTGACCAAACTCTAAAATTCCATAACCTTTAACTCTTTATTGTTGCTCCAGCTGATTGGTCACTGACTGTGTCCATAGCGTCCGTCCCACCTCCCTCTCTGTGGCTCAGGTTAGAAGAGGCAGGGTGATTCAGCTGTGGGGCGGGCGTCACTCGGGGATGTGTAATGCCACCTTGTGTCCCACCAGGTCTCAGCGATGCCCACAGCACACGGACGAACAGAGGAGGGCTGTCAGGGTGTTCCTCCTGGGGCAATCTGCGTGAGTGTGCCCTGTCCCCTTCCCTAACCTCCCTCACCCACCAGTGTCCTTAACGAAAGTCATGTTTGAATGAGTGTGGTGACTCTCGGGGTCCAGGTATTTGCTAATATGGTTCACCGTTTTGGAGATTTGCCATTTTCCTCTAATACAAAAGGGCAGCTGAAGGGGCACGTAGTGATTAGTGTCATTTTGTCATGAATGAAAGGTTGTGGTTTTTCCTCCGGATGGAGGAGTACCTGCGCCAGTCAGCAAACGACAGGATTCACCCATCTTTGTGGTGGCGTCTGAAACCTAATCCACCCCTTACATGTCGAACACATTAGTAAAGTAATAAGTTTATTCTCCCAGAGGGAGATTTGTTTTCTCTCTCTCTCTCTCTCTCTCTCTCTCACACACACACACACACACACACACACACACACACACACACACAC
>JAUMHF010000025.1:6314917-6343764 GCA_032359275.1 Microctenopoma steveboyesi
AATTGTGTGTAATGAATCTAAAATATATGACAGTCTAATGTTTATCAGTAAATTACAGAAAATAATGAACTTTATCAGAATATGCTAATTTTTTGAGAAGGACCTGTATATTTTTTATTTTCATCACACAATTACATCTGGCTCATTTCATTTCTAATTCTATAATTATGCATTTAATATAGCTGTTAAATGAATGGGTACAGTCAAAAATTATGTTTCCTTTCCTTTTAAACTAAGAGCAGCTGTACATGGCGAAACTATTTCCTTCTGAGATTAGTAAAGTTTTTGGAATCTTGAATAAAACAGACATTTGGGAGTACAGATATTGAAGTCACAATATTTTCTTGCATGAACAATGAACAAAAACACAACAACCTGTATAAATGTAAGAACACTTAAATTAATAATAATCCACCAGGTGGAACAAAGCTGTGATTTCTGATGTTTTATTTTACCTATTCCACACAAAAATGATGTTATATGAAGTCAACCTATAATCCTTAAACAGGTGTTAGATGAGTCAGTGACTTTGAAAATGCACAATACTGTTAGTTCGTGTAGTGAATACAGAGTAAAATTATTGTAGCATCCCGTCATTACACAGCAGCAGATAATCCCTCACAGAGCTGGGAATGTCCAGTTTACTGACTGCTGAGTAACACCGAGCTCCTAAGTGCTGACGTAAAGCACATCGACAGATATGCTGCAGAGAGCGGGGCTGATCGCGCCGCTGACGTACCAAGTCAAAGAAAGCTTGGTGATCCTGAGACAGGAAGGCAGAAACAGTGGCATGAGACTAGGTGGAGAAGAAGTGAAGGGATGAGTTTGTCTCGTGGAGAGCTCACCTCGTATATCTCACAAGCCAGACCGTCCATCCACTCACAGGCAGGGACAGACGTGTATGAATTCAGCAGCACCTCCAGAGTGGCAGGAGAGAGAACACACTGCTTCAACATCTGCATAGAGAACAAAGTGTTAAATTGTAGGAGTAACTTTGATTTGAAAAAAGAATTAATTTTAAATATGCATCACTTTACTTTGGTACATTTCTGCAGACTATTTCCTGAACTTTTCTAACATTTGTTTTTCGTTGCTAGTGGGTTAGAATACTGGCCTGATTGCAGTATTAGACAATTGGTCCACTATCTATATTGGATCTTATATTTTACTGCATTGCAATCATCTTTGTAAACAGACAAATACCTTCAGTTCTATTATGAGGGTTGGTAACTTTCTTTCATGTATTCAGTTTAATTTTACTGATTTACCACACCTTTGGTGAAACAGGCCTGGCTCCATGGTTCAGAAGTGATCGTGCTATTACTTCAGGTTGCTGGTCTGGATAATCTTCAACCACCTTAAAAACAAGTAGAAAACTCTCTTTATGACCTCCCAAACTCAACATTTCCTTGCTTTCCTTAAAGTTGACCCAGCCCCTGTTTCTACTACCTGTAACAGACAGTCCAATGGTGTGTACTCTGCACAGTTGGTAACATCAGCCTTCGCCCCATGCTTCAGGAGGAAATCTACAATCCTGGGGCTGCAGTTTGCACTCGCATTGTGCAGTGGAGTGTGCTGCTTCCTGCCTGCAGTTCTGGGGTTCGCTCCTGCATTCAGCAGCCTTTGAATCACACGTAAATAACGGCCCGCCTCAGATGGCCTGTCAGCTCCGGAGCATGCAGCATTAAGGGGAGTCTCTCCCTCTTGATTTGTGGCTAATACGTCTGCTCCGTGGCTCAGAAGGAGATCCACGTGCTCCTCTAGGCCTCGCCGTGCAGCTATGTGCAGAGGTGTGAGCCTTGATTGCTTCATCCTCACGTTTACCTCTGCACCTCCTTCTAATAGCAGCTTAGCACAGCTGGAAAGACAAATTCACACAGTATCGCATCATGCACTTGCATTGATAGGCAAGGTACAAAAACATCCTCTGTAGTGAGGTTAATTTTTAAAGGAAGCTCAAGTGGAGCACTAATTTATTTAAATAAGTGCTTCAGGACCATTCTCAGTCTTTAGGTAAACCTGTATTATTATGTTACATTCTAGGCAAACTATTAATATTGTTTTTAATGGGACCCTAACAATATAATTATACAAAAATGACTGTAGGTCAATTAATCAATAATAAACCTTTACCACCTACTGGAATGACTGAGCAGATGTGCAGAGGTGAAGTGGAGCGCTGCCATCTGCATTGAACATGTCAGGATCCGCCCCATGAGAAATCAGCAGCTGCACGCAGACAGCATGGCCACCAATACAGGCATCATGGAGGGCGGTGTCGCCTCCAGGGTCAGCGTTCACCTCAGCTCCACGAAACAGCAGCTCCTCCACACAGCCTGCGTGACCTCGGCTGGCAGCCAGACGCAGGGCAGACGTATGTTTTACCTTGGAGCTTAGTGTCCACATCCCTGAGAGAGGTACAGTACTATTATTATCTAAGACACTATTAGGTTTTGTGAAAGATAATAAGAAATAGAACAGTCATACCCATCTCTGGGGCCCACACCATCTCCTCGTGCACTGTCTCCATCAGGGCATTGACCATTGCAGGGTCCTTCAACACCGCATACACTCCTTTCATGTCTCCACACATGAAGGTGTTATGAACAGCCGTGTCTCTGCACCGAACCTGCGGCGGAGGGGCCTGGACCTCTTGGAGCGGCTGTTGTCTGGGAGGAAGCCTGGGAGCCCGGGACAGTGGCGCCCTAGTCATGGCTCTCCTGTTAGCCAGTGCTCGCCGAGCATCCTCCCACTCCTGATACTCCTGCTCCAGTCTCAGAGAGCGCAGTGAGGTAGAAGTAAATGGAAATGTGTCCTTTGACATGGCACCTTAATGTCAGTGCAAGGGTAACTGACGTTTTACAGTATGTTAAAAGAACACAAGTTAGAATGTAGCCTTTTTTGCCCTTTCCGGATTCATCTGAGCTGAAGGTTCAGACTTTGCTAAAGTGACAGGCCCTTAGAGGCAGTACTATTTACAGCAATAGCAGCTTTCACTCACCCTTCACTGGAACTCTGGTGAGCCAGAGGAAGTCCAAGCAGAGGTCAAGTAAAAACTTTCATAATTTTAAAAGCAGCAGCAGCTTTTTTCTCTTTCATAACCACCACATTAAATGTCTTTACATTACGGTCACAGTCACAACGCTGTTGTTCAAATACAACTCCAGCACTAGTTATTAATAGCTCAGAATGCAAGCTGACACTTGGTTTATTCAGTATTACCACCAAGTGGCAGCATTGATCCAGTACTTATTTCCAGGATTTAGTCACGCAACCAAAGAACAACGAAATATCAACAGAAAAATCCTGATGAATTACAGTGAGTGGAGCCTGTCAAGTATGAGTCAGGCCAGTGGTTTCTCAACGTGTTTATTATTGTGTTAAAAGTAGTAGAGTTGTAACGTTTCATATTCACGCGTGTGAATGCTATATAAATTCACTCTAATTGATTAGAGGGACAATTCTACAAAATAAAACATCAGCCATTGATGTCAGAAGGTTTAGTCATGGCAACTGGACTGAAAGAAGTCTAGTTGCCATGACTAAACCTTCTGACAACTTCACCTGGATGAATGTGAAATTTCACAAACATCAGCCATTCATTTAACAACTTCCAGTTCCAGATTTTGAAGTCGTAACGGGAAAAAGTATTATGAAATCACTTTAAACTGAATGTATTTCCTGTCTAAACTTTGTGTGCAGCGAGGCAAAAATAAAAGTATGTGGTCATTAAGCGACAGACTCATTTGCTGAAAGGGATATTGGATGGAGATGTAGATAAAAAAAATTAAAAATAGTAAAGCACTTTCATCACATGATACACTATTAGCTGGCCTTGAGCTTTTAATCCAATCACACGATCTTCTTCGTTGTAGTAAAAATGGTAAAACGGACTAATGGTTGCTCATGTTAGCCTAAAAAGTCAGAAACGTAAACATGCTGCTCCTACGTCTAAGTTTAACATTCAAGTTAAATATTCCTTATGCCTGACGATACCAAACACGGTGTAAATCACACAGAAAGAAGCAAGGTAAATCTATTCCCATCCTCCTAAACGTTGAACGTTAATAAGGTCAGTGCGGAACCCAAAGAACTGAGGAGTGAGATTTCTCGCGCTGCTGCAACAGTCTTTGCAACGCCCACTCCACGTCATTACGTCGCGTTTGAACGTTGCGGCGCGGCACCAGGCAGCAACAGAGAAGAGAAAACTTTTCGCTTCGCTCGTTGGCTAATAGTGTCATAGTTTGTTGATATTGACAAAGAAAACACATTAATGATATGCTTTTCTTGTTGTTGTCTTTCTACGAGTGGTGTAAATATCGCAATTGATCAAATACGGCTTTCATGGCGATATCCCTTGACAGCGATGGTAAGTGGCAGCACAGCAAATTACATTCCCTGAGCTAAGCTATGCTAACACGCCTCACTGCAGAGCGACCCCGCCTTAGCGTACTCGTTTTCCAGGTAGTTAGACCATCTTCGCCTCTTAAGTTGCACCTGGACGTTTATTGCTGGCCGTGTTGTGAGGATATTTCATGTGTTGTTCCCTCTTCTCTTTCAGACCTGCAAATTAAGTGGCCTGTTCAGCATTGGCGAGGACTTTGATGATGAGGTGCTTCCAGCGCACCTGATTTCAACTATTATTTCACTGTCAGTACTTGCAGACAGTAACATAACGAGGCTCCTTCTGTTTGCCCCTCTTTTCTGCGTGTGTGTACGTGTGCATGTGTTTTTCTAGGACTTGCTTGGGACAGACTGGACGGTCCCCAGAGCGGCTGCACCAGCCGATGTGGCAGCTGCTGTGTCATCTTGCGCGCTGCGTGCCTCCTCTGTTGTTGCTCACAGAGCATCCGAGAAATTTTGCCTCCAGCAGACTGGAGAGGGATCAGCTGCCCTGTGTAATGGCTCAGCATCAAGGAGCAGCACGCATGCTACTGGACAAACTGTTGCTCTGGGTTTGCGACAGCGCTCCTCCTCCTTCTCCTCCTCCTCCTCCTCCTCATGTGCTCAGCCTCGGAGCTCCCATCCTCCAACGCTAAAAACATTTCAGTCCGTTTTGGCATCACAACAGAGTCATGCAAACACCCCGGGGTCGCTGAAGCCCTGTGTGACTCAGGACGATTTTGATGACTGGGATGTTGACCTGGCAGACTTAGACGAGTGCGATAGCCAGATGGGGCAATCGCTTCAACCCCCTGCTCCAGCTCCACCTGTGCCCATAGTGGCGCCTGCATCTTCAGCCAAATCACTGAGACCCCCAACCTGTGGAGGGATTCAGACACGACCTGGTCAAACCCTGAGGGAGCGCAGTACTACACAGACGCCACTTGGTTCATCTAATCAGAATCTAGCTCTTCAGACTCCTTTTGCTCCTCATGTGCGATCACCAGTTCCCCGCCCAGTTCTCTTAGCCGCTCCACAGAGCCCTGGCATTTTCCCAGGCCTCACTGCAACTTCTCCTGCACCCAGCCCCATTTCCAGAACTCTCATCAGGCCCCAGCAGCCACAAAGACCATGGGCAACTCCAAAACCCACCCCTCATACCCACAGCCTCTTTGAGACGGTCTCCCCTGCTCTACCTTCCTCCCCTTCTGTGAGCTCTTCCTCTCTGAGCCCTCACCCACTCCACACCCCAGTTCTGACTAATCGCCTGGTCCAGCTGGTGTCTGCCTCTAATAAGCTTCCTAAAAAGAGGTCTCGCTCTGAACGTCAGCGGCCCAGGACCCGGCGCTTCCCCGGTCCTGCTGGACTCCTGCCACAGCAGGTTAGTGGCATCCAGTACTCTCCAGTCCTCTGTGTGTGTGTGTGTGCGCGTGTGTTGACTTTGCCTGTAGAAACAAAAGTTTGTGGAGGCAGTTTCTGCAGAGCAATCGCTTAAGTGTTCGTTGTGGTCAGAATTTATGATGCTGCTGTGTGATTTTTCTCACCTAAGCTCTAATAAAATGACTGTCAAAGAGATCTATTGGTTATGTGTTTGTTTTTCCACCATAGTGCTGAATAATAATTGAATTCTTCTCTCAGCCTCAGGGTCACAGTCTGGACGAAATTGTGGTTTCTGTACCTCAGACACCTGCTCATGGAGTTGTGGCCCGACTGCCGAGTCAGGTAATTACAGCGCTGACAGAGATGTGTGAAATCTCCTTTTAACCATTAATTAGGTTTATTATCTGATAGGATAATACGATATCTGGGTAACAGAATTATCCAAACTCTGCAAGCTTTAGCAAATTACATCCTTAATTATTAATTCATATATTGCCTGCAAATAGTGTAAAAAATCGTAGCCTCTAATCAGAGTGCATCACTCTTGAGCACAATATTGTTTCTTCTTTGACTGTTCAACAAAGAAACGCTCAGCCTGCATTAAGTCAGTAGGAAACATGAGCATAGATGATGCATGTTCTTTTACAGAATTCATGTTTTGTCATTGTTACATAAAAAAAAACCCATGGTTGTGTTTTTGTGCAGTACAGAGAAGAAATGAGTAATAATTTCCTTGTGTCCAGCTGACAGCATGACTTTTGTTTTCACTTGCCTACTGTGGCTTATAAAAGAATCTCTGGGTTTTATTGTTCAGTAATTACAGCATGCTATGATAGTTCCTAAACATTCCAGGATCGGGTTTGTTTGTTGTTGTTCATGAAGTGTCAAATTAATTTTTACACATTCAGATTGCACCAGAATCGCAGGGGCCATCTGATCGTTGTCACAAGTAGACGGAGCAGGAAGAATGTCACGAGGAGCGTTTTAGAAATGCCAGATGTGCGCTGTGTAAATACTCCTCTAGCATGAGGAACATAGAATAACAGTCATGTCCAAAATGTAGCCATTTCTGATAAAGTGTCTTTCTTGTTGCAAAGGGTTCCAGCTCACAGACTGAGGAAGACGAGTTTAGTGGCGGTGCCTGGGCAGCGATGAAGGCAGAGACGGGACTGGACGAGAGGAACCCGTCGTGTTTTCTGCATTCCTACAGTGTGGTCATGGTGCTTCGAAAGGTGATCTAACATTAGTAATAATGCAGCTTTTATTGTTCAGTAACAAATCTAAAATGCATTGTTACATTGATATTTAGGTCAGGTACATCTTTTATTATGTATTCCCCGTCGCAGCAGACTGCGTGTCGCTTCTGGAGGTCTATTGGTTTAATCAGGACAAATGACGAAGCTGTGCTGGAGATGTTTGTAATTATAAACAGTACATCCACTCATTGATCGCTCATCAATCACTCTAATGGAGTCTCGGGTGTTATTCTGTTTTCTCGGCGTGTCGGCCCCATGTGGAATAACTCGCCCGCGTGTTTGATTAGTAGTCGCCGCGAGCGCTTCAACGCGTTTGTTTTGGTCGCGGCTGCTTGTTACATGTGTAGTGTCACTGGCAGGATGCCGGCTAAGCTCATTGAGGTTAAGCCATTAACATGAACCCCGGCTTCCAAAAAAATCCCTGTTTGCATGAATAAACAAAGGATCACAGAGCCCTCCCCTCTTCTGCTGACTGAACAATAACATGTTGGATCTAATGCAGTGGAATGAGAGGATGATCCCAATAGTCAGCGCCACTTACTGCTGTTTATTTATTGACATCAGCACATCTCCATAACCCCGTGAGATGGGCTGTGTGATTAGGTTCAGTTGATTGGTGTTTCAGGTTTTTTTGTATCTATTGACTGAAGCTTTCTTTTGAAACAGCAGCGAGAGCATTAGTCAGCTAGCAGCTTTATTTCCATTAATGAGGCCACCATATGAAGCATATTTAAGTCCTGCAGACTGTATGTTCACATGATTGTTCGAATGAGTCAAAAAATTGTGATTTCAAACAGTCACAGTTGTTTTATAATCATGTTTTTACAGTGTGTGTATACGGAAATACCAGCAGTAAAATGCCACTAATGAGTATTTCATGATGGATTAATTTGGCGATGATTAAATAATAATTTTGTCTATGGTATCAGCCAGTTTGAGTTAACTAGCAGGCCATAATCTGGTGTGTGCATACTGGGATATATGATGTATCCTAAGGAACTAACAATTTGTTACAATTCAAAAGCATTTATCGTAGAATTATACTGAGTTATCTTATTCACCTGTTTAATAAAGGAGGCTAACGTGTGTGTTTGCTTGCCCTCGTCTGTGCAGGCAGCCCTGAAACAGCTGGCTCAAAACAAAGTGCCCAACATGGCCGTTCTTCTGAAGAGTATCGTTTACACACACGCTGATGCCAAGGCTGTGTTCAAAGATCCAACAGGTACAGAAGAACTACGTTGTACTGAAAAACCTGGTAAAGCACTTTACAAAATACTGGGTGTGTAAAGTATAGACCCTTTAAAGGAAGAAGCTGCTCTTTCCTCTCGTGTTCTGCCTCCTTACTGTCTCAAAGCCGAGGTGGTTGCCATGGCCTCCAAAGAGCAACCACATGAGGTGTGCTGATTATCAAAACTCAGGAGTGGATGGTGTACTCAATACTAGACTTAAGTACTTATTAGTGATTCACTTGCAGTAGATTGGCATCAGCAGTGGGTGGGTATTAAGTGCTTCTGACACCATGAGGGACCATTCTGTCAGTAATGTGCCTCCCACCTGCTAGAAGGTTTGCTGCTTCTTTTTTTTTATTCCAGAATCCAGCTTTCTTTCTGTTAGTGCTGTCAACCTGTGGTAAATATATACTGGTGCTGAAAAGATTTGCTGATGAGCGTGAACCTAACTGATAACCATTTTGATTTTAAATCCCCCCAAACACTGCTGTTCAGTGTTCTGATGTTTCACTTTCCTTCAGACAATGAGCTGAAAGATCTGTGAGGATATTTATAGTCCGTCACCTTACATATTGTTGTCTTTCGTTTCTAACTGACTCAAGGGGAGATTCAGGGGACTGTGCACCGGCGTCTCCTGGAAGAGCGAGCAGACGAACTGAAGGTTGGAGCTGTACTGCTGCTCAAACGAGTAAGACTCACCCATGATGGGGACTGAATTGTAGTGTTTCGGCTCAACTGAGACGTTGGTTATAATTTCCTTTATCTTTGTCTCTGTCTGCTGCTGCTGCGTGAACAGGTGGGTGTGTTTTCCCCTTCCCATCGTAATCATTACTTGAACGTCACGCCGAACAACTTATTAAAGATCTATGGCCCTGATGGAGTCTGTGTGTCCTTCACCCAGCTCCCCCCCCTCGTCCTGGTGAGCACCACTACTGTCAGTTGAGAACAAAAATAATTCAGTGCAGACGAACAAATTTAAAACCTGTCATCCAGAAACAAAGCTTTTTTTTTTCCATCAAGGAGCCAATGACTCTGTCACCCACTCGGCCTGCCACCCTCCTCCGGGAGCCCGTGTCTCGAATGCAGCTGGTGTTTGACGAAGACGATGGCGAGGAGGAGGGAAAACGTACGGCGGACGAAGACCATCGAGCCCCAGCAGACACTAGATTCGGCTCCAGCCGAGCCCCTCAAGAGCCAGCTGGGAGCTTTGCGCCACAGGACCCAGGCTGGGATGCAGGTGGAGCCTCTTGTATTGTTGTAATAACACTTCTGATGAGCGAGAGAAAAAATATGAATTCTAGTCACACCCTTGGCTTGCTGAGTGTCAGACTGTAAAAATTTTTTTTGCCAGATAAAAACGGCAACATTTTGGTGACCGTTTACCTCTCTGTCTTCCTAGCAAAACAAAAAGGCTTCTGATTGCGTCGTTCTACGAGAGCCGCAACTAATCAGTGTATCCTGTTGATTCATCTGTTGATTTCTGTCTATTATCCAGTCACCATCAGAGATTCACAATATAAGATATCAGAGCCTGAATTAGAATGACTTACTAATGATATAAAACATAAAAACACAAGCAGCTTTTTAAAGCCAGGGCAGAGAAATGGCTGCCTCTCAGTCTCCATCTGGAGCAGTCAACTATCTCATCATTAAGACCGTTCCCCGGAGGAGAAATCCTCCTGACTTTTCAGCACCACCATCAGATCAGAATGTAAGCTTGGAAAAAAAGGTCTTTGTTAGAACATATGACCATGAAAAATATGACGTTAACCACACATTTACTCCTGAGACACAATCATTTCCTGGTTCTTCAGTATCGGCCGACTGGTGAACTCTTATCCGTCTGTGTTCTGCTTCTGTTGTGCAGATGATGATCTGGATGAACTCCTGGGGGAGCTGCCCGAGGACACCTACAGTTTCTGATCATCAAACAGAGACACTTTCCTTATTTGATTACTGACATGTAAATACGTTTCTTTGCCACTGTTATAAGTGTCTAACCACCGAGGAAGATGCTGATGACCAACAGTGTTTACTATTAGGTTCATAAATGCCAATTTGTTAAATGTTTCTACTGTGTCATGGTTGTGCATCATTTCTACTGTGTTAGCTACACACTTATTAATTGACAAAGCTGCAAAAATAAGCCCTTCGTTTGGTTCCAGCTTCACGTCGTGCCTTCAGACTTTGTAATTAGGCTGAGGTTGTATGGGTTTTAATAAGGATGCGACGCACTCATCTTTCTTTCAGTCACACACTGCTGAACTTGCTTCACTGACCTTGAGTTGGACGACTAATCTTTGTCTTTGTCGTGTCTGTTTCTCCCACACTCAGACAGCAGTGGCTAAACCGTGACCTGGGTTGTTTACTGTGCATTGAGAGGCATATCGGAGGTTTTCAGGCAAGGATTGCAGGGAGGTAGTCTTAGAGTCCCATGTGATTTGCTTGACCAGAAAGTGTTTACCCAGCCCTGTAAGCATCAGGGTGGAGTCATGCTGCGACTAACCGGCTCTCATGGAGGTTTTTCCCAACAGGATCCTGCCTCAACACTAAGAGATTCCAGTTAATCCTCGTTTTTTTTTTTTTGGCGTCGTGTGACGTAGCTGCTCAAATTGCCTGGTTTATGTTCAAACGAGGTCTTTAGTCATTTCAAATACAATGAAACAAGTACAGTTTATCTTACAGCCTATAAATATTTGCACAGTAACATGTTCTGCTTTGGGCATGAAATGAACCAGGGATGTTTGGGGAAGTTGTACTTGTAACCCTCTTTCCCCTCTGCTGCTTCAGGAAGAAAGAATAATGTGCAAGAAAGTTTCAGTCACATGATGTTAACGCAACGTTGAAGAGTCGTCTGCTCCGAATACCTGACTTAAACCCGGTGAGATGGTTTTTGTATGACTCGTGCAGGATTCTCCTAACTTAATTTGTGGCGCTTTAATCGTTCCCTAAAACAATATCCCGGTTACTGTGGATAATCCACAATCCTCACTGTGAACAGTATCTGTGAATTGACTTTGTACTGCAGATCAATGAAAACTGTTGACGGTGTGTTCAGTGGATTATCCAGAGAAACCAGGACACTCGCTGTCTGTTGTATTGAGCATCACAAATCAAATTTACTTCACTTCCATTTAGAGGCAGCAGAAAACCAAAACTCCCATTATGGCTAAATATCATAGAGGTAAGTTAGAAAATGTGGGTTTATTGTAATCTGTGTGAGTTAACAGTTTGCTTTTGGAGCGTGTTTACATCTTCAGTATATGGATTCAATGTAGAAGGCCCCAGCTTTTAAACAGCAGGAACAATCTTGTGTCCAAATTCAGACCACAGCCCGTGATGGATGGTCATGGAACTACTGTCATGGATAAAGTACATCTACATATACTGCAAGTGTTCTGTAGATAACATCCCTCTTGGTAGTTGAGGTCCTAGTGGACATCATTAGTCCAGGTCATGAGCGTATGGGAGTGTGCACACAGTCGTTCATTCAGTCTCAGTTAAGAATCCTAACGATAAAAGTCCTAATTGGAGAGAAACTTAATTTGATCAGAGCAGGGCTGTGTGTGTGCAGAGGGGGTTGCTCCTTTTATCTGCACATCTACCAATTAAGATCTTCACAAAAGCTTGGTGGTGGTGGGGGGAGCTTGGTTCCAGCAAGTCTGCAGCTATTGTTCACTTTCTGGAATAATTTGCCCTTCAACTTAAAATGTCTTTCGCCAGAGGTAATACTCTGTGCCCATCTTGCCAACTGTGATACTTAAACATCCTAATTATCTCCCGGTAAGAGCTTATTATTTTTTATAATCCATTAACGTGTAATTACTCTTACAGTCTCTTTACACATAGAAGTGCCTGCTGACCCCAAAATTCAAAATAGAAAACCGGATTGTTATCTGTGGTTCACTTGTTTTACTCACAGGGGGCAAATATTTTGGTTGAAACCCATTTCTGTTTACTGTTTATGGCTATTTTGAGGTTGACATGGTCATTAATCATTTAGGTTTTTACATCTCAGAATGTGTTAAGTTGTTTATCAGTTAAGCAAATCTTTAAGTGGGTGTAAAAACACGGTCCCGCTGCTCGTTTAAAGGCATCTTTAGGGCTTCTTACCTTAAAGGTACATTGAAAAAGTTTAGTCCTGTCTTTGGAAAACGCCAGTTTTCAAAACAATCTCAGCAGCTTTTCTTGGGCCGTTTACTGTGGCGTATAATACTGTGGATGTTTCCAAAGCTACAGTGCTCACAAACAAAGAAACATAATGTACAATTAAACAAATCCCTGCATCATCTCCTAGCATGGTAACAGTGTAATAGTTTCCATTTCAATCATTGTTGGCTACATGTCGGGGTGATATGATATGAATCACGTTGTGTTCACTTGATTACACACAAGCACCGTGTCTGACATCAAAACACAAAACCAGGGAATCTATTGACATTTCAGAGGGGTTTATTATTGATTATCAATATCCTCAGTGACACGTTATCAATGTTGCCTTCAGTGTACAGGTAGAAGCTAAATGTATGGCTCTAACCACTCGCATTCAGAATAGATTCAGGCCCACATTTTCAATATTACACTATCATCATATGCAAGGTATTATCATTAATACCTCGCATATTATATGGCCATGCTACCAAGGCTTGTAACTAATAATCCAGTGGATGGAAATTTGGTCGGATGGATAAAGGCAGATAAGATTACTAAAGCATAAAACCTTATTTTCAACCCTTGAGACGATTTAATCCCTGTAAAACTCTGCTCATTACGTTGCTGGAAAAGAGAGAGAGGGGGGGGTTGCTTAATTAAGTTGTTAAGAAACCAGCAAACCCTGCAGCTGTCTGAGACCACAGCAAATTTCATCAGGGAAAAAGACTGACAGTGTGTGCTGTGCTGTGTTTGACTAAAAGATGAAAATAAAACACTGTTTTTTTCAACTTTAGTCGTTCTTTACTTTTAATTAGGGTTTTTCTGTTTTTAGAAATTTCAGAACTCAGAAGTTTGAGTGCCAAGGAACCACACACCAATATGGTGCATATATGAAACCAATAGGGGAAATGGTATCTAATGTCAATGCACATAAATAGCATGTTCTCCCCGTGTCTGCATGGGTTTTCATCCCGCCGCCCAAAGACATGCATGTTAGATTAACTGATCACTCTGAATTGTCATTGAATGTGAGTGTGCATGGTTTGTTGTCTGTATGAAGGCTCTGTGATGGACTGTCCATGTAAACCCTGTCTCTCATCGAAAGCGACAGTTGGGATTGGCTCCATCACCCCCGTGACAAGGATACAAGGATAAAGCAGATAGGTGTATAAACAAATAAAGAATTAAAAATGGAAAAGAAAATACATGGTGCTCAAATTTCATACACAGAAACTTCCAGGTTTTCAGAGTTACGCTGAATTTTAAACTTACTAGTGGGTATATTCCCATAGACCAAAAGCATATTTATAATGCATCAAAAGTTGCAGTATTTTATTTTTTTCTGACTCCAAACAAGAATTAAATCTAACGTTTGACTTTAAAGTTGAATTCACAAAACAGATGAATCAAAGTCTCATCTTTTACAGAAACCACACAAGCTATTCAGGTCAAGTCTGTGTCAAGAGAAAAAACATTTTCACTAGGTACACCTGATGTATGATTTAAATGAATTATCATTGCCCTGTTTCTTAATATATTTTTGCCAGCATTCAAGACAATTTTAAATCAATGCTTGGAAAGTTGTTCCAGAAGGAAGCAGAACTGAAAAACAGACAGATTCTTCTTTATATAAATATTGTGGTTAATATTTTTTGATTTGTTTTATTATAAACTTAAGAATTTGTTTTACATACATTTTAGAATTGTTTACATGTTGTATATAGAAATGATATAAAGTATTTTTTCTAATTTATAAATGTTTTGAAATGTATGTTGTATTTTTATTTAGTATAAAGCTAAAGTGCGTTTATTTTTGTACTTATCTTTGGTATTGTACCGTGTAACTAACAAGAAGTAGTCCACGTCCGGTCGCCATCTTGAATATTACTAAAGGAAGAAAACGACGACAGGTATGTTTAAAACTGGTTCTGGCAACAGGTGAGTTAACTAATGCTAATTTACACGGCATAAGCAAACAAGAACGGTTTTCACGACTCTGACACCCTGGGAAAATTCTTGAAATGAAATGAAATGAACATAAAATCATCTCTATAAATACTGGCTAAACAACTTTCTGTGTTAGCTGCTAATGTGTGAAAAACAGCAGACCAACAGATCCTGAGGTGAGGATTATCTGCATGTTTAACGATCTATAATTATACTAATTACATCTGTCTATCTTTATTTAATACAAAAAGATAAAATATAAAACTATATATGTTACTTATATAAGTCTCTCAATATATATATATATTTATCTCAGCTCTACGGAGATGTAACATTTAACATGACTTTATTAAAGTGTGCACTCCTTAAAATGAGATGATTGGCGGTATTCAGGCATTTTTTTAATGTGTGGTAATTTAATTATTCTTACTGCCCTTTCTATCATTTAATTAGGGGTCTATAGTAATAATCATAGTTATCTTTGGAAACAGGATACTTTGCTTACAGCCTGTTAGGATTTGATCGAAGGTGACAATAGTTAACAGTGACAACACACACACACACACATGAATTTATTACAAATTGTACTCACGATAATACATTTTAGATAATACATTCACAATTTCAGTGTTTTGTATCATGACACACGTGCTCAATAATCCCTGTATGTCCGTTCATGTGACGTTATGTATATGAATTAGTTTCTTTTGTGTGACATTACTGTGGTCTGGGTGACCACACTCCCTCACTTGCTTTCTTGCCCTTTTTTTATTTAGTTTTCCTATCTTATTTTTGTCCTCATCCCTCCCCTCAACCTACATCTCCCTGCCTCTCCTCCTCCATTTCCACTTCTGCTTCACTTCCCATGACATACATCCCCTTCCTTGACCAAACAACCACCACTGTTTTTCCTTCACTATCTGTCTCTCTGACAGTCTCCTGTTTTGCATCCATCCATCACTCTGTTTGTGGTCACGGGATGTGGAAAGATGAAGGGCTGAGGGACGTGAGAGAGTGAAGGTGGCAGTCTTGGGGAAGAAGGAGGAGGAAACATATTTAGTAAGAGACTTTGCTGTGGAGAGAGCAAGCGAGGAGAGTGTTGTCTTCCTCCACTCGCTCGCTCCCTCCCTCCCTCCCTCTCTCTCTCTCTCTTTGCGAGCATGTGTGTTGGTGTGTGTGTCTCTCGTCTCTCCCAGCTTCGCTCTCGTTCGCTGCCGCCACAGATGAGCTGGGAAGAGGAGAGATAGCGGATGTATCTGGCCAGGGGAAAACGGGAGGAGTTTGGATCTGCATGCGATACTAACCAGCGGCTCTGCTCATCAACGACTCTCTCTCTCTTTGCTTCTCTGTGTCTGTCTCTCTCTCTCACACGCACACAGGCACAAACACTGACTCTCAGACTCACACACTCTTGTGTTGGCTGGATGTCTTTTCGCTAGGCTGAACGAGAGAGGTGCTTAGGCTTGTTATTAGTTGGGAGCACAGGAGATCCAGTGAAAACCTGTGTGTGTGTGTGTGTGTGTGTGTCAGTCTCTGTGCACAATCATGCATGAGAGAGTTACTGCGTGAGTGCATGTTTGTGTGTTCTTGAATGGATATGAGTCGGGATGTTAAATACTCAAAGGCAGCTTTGATTGGCTTGCAGCTTAAGTGACTCTCACCTCTTGTTCTGGGTGTCACAGAGGACTTACCTCCGGGATTTTTTGTCAATGAAATCGTGCAGTCACAGAAGGTGGGGGGGGTGAAGGGTTTGCAGTTTGGGATTTAGGTAGATTGTGTATTGAGTGAATGTAATTGTATGGGTGGGTGAAGTAGGAGCCACAGGCAGGCTGGCAGCCGCAGTGACTCCCTGCCCAAGGAAGTGATTGAAAGTGGAGGTGTAGGGGAGAGGGATGCCCTGAGGGAGCATCTCTCTTCTCTGTCTCTTATTTTCAGTTGTAGTTTTTCAGGTATTGGAGATCTTTTCCTTCTCGTGTCTACTTCCTCTTCTTTGTCTGTTGTCGTTTGTCTTATATTTTGCTGTGTTCTTTGTTGTTCGGTGTGTTCTGTGTTTATTCGCAGCAGGTCTCCTGTTTCTATATTGTACGTTTGAGCTTTTTTGTGCCTGTAGTTTCTTTTTATTACTTTTCTCAGTACTTCTCCGTTTTATTAGCAATTATTATGGGATTTGAAGCTAAGTCTTATATTGATGCTTCCTCTCTGTCTGTGCAGGTGCGAGTGCACCAGGGGTTCCCCGGCTAAAGAGCCGGAGGGGTGATGATGGATCTGAAGGAGAGCTGTGGCAGTCAGGGGAGCCGGGAGAGCTCCAGTCTGCGCCCCACCTCCTGGCAGGCCTTCGCCCACACCAGCACACTGCATGGCCTGCGCTTCGTCTTCCCTTATGGTCCGCCCAGCATGCGCCGCTTGCTCTGGGCAGCAGTTCTGCTCACCAGCCTGGGACTGTTAACCCTGGAGCTTGCTGAACGCTTGGCCTATTTCCTCTCCTATCCTCATGTGACCAGTGTGGATGCCGTGGTGTCGAGCAGCCTGGTCTTTCCCGCTGTGACTATTTGTAACCTCAATGTGTACCGTTTCAGTCGCCTAACACGCAATGATCTATACCACGCTGGAGAACTATTGGCCTTACTGGATGTGCACCTGAATATACCCCAACCGCACCTGGCTGAGCCTGACGTGTTGGCTTTCTTACAAGAAAAAGGCAACTTCACCAAGTACAAACCCACGCCGTTCAGCATGAAGGAGTTCATGGAGAGGGTTGGCCATGACCTCAGAGAGATGATCCTCTACTGTCGCTACCAAGGCCAGGAGTGCAGCCACAGCGACTTCAAAACCGTGAGTCCACTCGTGTTTCCTTTTAAATGTCAGCATTGATCTGGGATCAGTTTGGGTCAGAGGATCTCTGCACTTACCTAGCTCTTAGAGGACTTGTACTGAGGTCTTCAGGGTGCATGTTTAGAGTCTTGCGGGTTGCCTGAGATGGATCGTTTTTTTTCTACCAGTAAAGTGACCTGATGTATGCTGATAGCTGCTCTTTCCCTCCCACGCTGTTACACTCAGTCTCCTGTGAGGTTTTCTCCTTGGGAAGTTCCTGTTTGGCTTCACAGGTTGACTCGCATGTTTTTCATGTGCACGCAGCGCACACACACACACACACACACACGCACACACACACACACACACACACACACACACACACACACTTTGCTGTTGTCTACATACTGGCAAATGTAGTACTGCAACAGGTCCACAGTATTATAGTCACTGAAGGAATGTGTGAATAGTAAAGTACACAACATCCATTGGCCACTTTTCCAGTTTTCCTTTTTTCCTGTTTAAGGCTGTTCTGTTCTGCGACAGTAGTAAAACCTGATGCCATAGAGCAGAGTTAGACGGTGGTGATTGGTTGTAAAAAAAAGTGTATTTTGTTGCACTGATAAAACTGATATGCTGATCATTTAAAGCCTTTATGTTTCTGTGAACACTTTTTGGCAGATCAAAGCGAGCAGGTTCTGGCACAAAAATGGTTTTGACACCAAAACACAACGTTCAACACTTACTTTTCTTACTTAGATTTGCTCAGTTAATTAAGTGGGAATGTGAACATCGCATTGCACACAGTGTGTTAGAATGAGGAATATTAAATATTGAAGCTTAAAAACACAACCTAGTCTTCTGTGTTGTCTTCAGTGACAGTGTCGGCTAAGAAACCTGTGAAGTGTTGTGAAGGACTTTTTGCTATATTCTTAAAGGGTCTTGTACAAATGTATTCTGCCATTATATATATATATATATATATATAATGTGAATATGTGTATATATATGTTAGTCAAACCTGTTGATTCCTGTTTTGTCTGATTCAGATTTTTTTTGTAAGACCTATAAAGCATACAACAAAACTTTTCTTTAATAAATACTTTCTTTGTAATTACATAAGATAATTAAAATAACATTATTTGTATGCAGGCAGAGTTTGGATAGATGGAAGGAGCGTCACCCTATGTCCCTCTCTGCTTTAGTACGATGGACATCACAGGCCTGAAGGACGACTAAGCTCGAGCCTGAATAATAACTTTGAGCCTTGTGTGTATATGTGAACAGAAGATGATATCGTATCTTATCTGATAGATGTGTGACTGGAGGTATAAAGTTGATCATGTGGATAGAGTCAAGTTTTCAGTTTTTCAAACCAGCTGCTGAATAATTATAGGTCACTCAGCGGCTGATGTCAGTTTTCACTGAGCAGGCAGCTCGATGGCCAGTATATAATGACTATATGTTTTTTTTCTCTTAGATAAAATACTATAATAATGATGTAATAATTAGAAATGAGACACAAATATGCTGAACTAAAGTAAACTTTTCAAACTACAAACAGCTTATGAAAATTACAGCCCCAGAGTCCCAGAACTTGCGAGAGCCGTGGCAGAGTTTGCTTTCTTAACCTGCATGTTGAAAAACTATTTTCATTGGTTTATGTGCACAGTAACAAGTCAACAATGTACAGTCTCACCTCACCTGTGCCTCCTCTGTTCTCCTGCCTGCTGTCTGCTCTGTCACAGGGAATAGAAGCTGCCGCAGAAACGTAAACACCTTAAGTGTATTCTAAATTGGCTTCTTTTAGTTCCTGCTCTTCAGTGCTCATTAAATATCTTGCTTTAGGGCAGCCTTTTATTTTGATAATCCATAATATTCAGTCACACGTACACATGAAATGCTGTGTATGCTGCTGTCTGCAGACATTTTTTATTAATCGGACAGCACGTGTGCAGACATGCCAAATGTGAAAGCACACTGTGTTGCTGTTAACATTCACAGCATCATTGTGCCTCAGCTGTGCATAATCTAAGGCATTAAACCTTCTTGGTGTTTGTTACCGTCTGATTAACATTTTCCTGGGAAAGTCTGAGAGATACTCGATAGAGACTGTAGATGCTGATTGTGTCAACCAACGGTAGATCACACGTCGGCCGTAGTGATTTTTCTACTCACGTCTTCAGGCGGATGCTTCACCTGAGACTGTGGTCTGTACGGCACTGAGCTACGGCAGAGGTACGAGTGAGCAGTTCCGTACACGTGTCTGCCAGGAGAATGTGTGATTTTTATAATTTGCATTCTGTTGAGTCTTTAGGGTCTTACAGATACAGAGCTAGCGTAAATTGCACTGTCTTCCAATGCAGCTCAGTAAGTCTCTATTTGAGTCCCCTTAGTACCCGTCTTGCATGTTGTGTGGCATGCCTTTGACCTGAAGCTGGGCTCAAACATAATCATGTTGACAGAGAGGCTACTAGAAGGCACTGTCATCCTCTTTGCCCTCTGCCTGTTGCTGCTGCTGAGCTGCTCCTGACTTCTCCCCACTCCTCTGTGTCGACTCTCTCTGTCACTGCAGCGACACACCTTCATTTCTCTGGTGCCTTCTGAAAGGAGGCGAGACAGGGAAAAAAAAAATCTGCAGGCCTTTAAAAATAGAAAAAAAAAAACACATGCATGAATGCATCTAGACATATGCAGTCAGACAAACACACATAACAACTTTTCAATGCATACGCATAGATGAATGCGTTCACACAGACACACACACACAGAGGGACATTACCGGCACACTCCAGGGACTAGAATCAGCGTTTGAGTGACACTGTGATGAATGACCATAGGGAGATTGTGGGGATGTGGTAGTCAGTGTGATGTGACTGATGGAACTGGAGCATAGTGCTGCACAAACGTGTGTGCGCCCATTTCCACCTATAGCATATACATGTATCATTTCTCAGATGTGCAGACTGCTCGTTTTAATAATTTATGCTTTTATTAGAGCACATCTCTTTATACTAAACATGTTGGTACCCTTGTTTTTCCAGGATGCCAAAAAGCAGGGTGCACCAAATTTAACATTTTGCCATCTAAGCAGAGTTAGGTACAAAAGCCTGCTGTCACCCTGCTTAGAGATTCCTCCAACCCAGCGTATCTGTTCAGTGGTCAGAGTACAGCTGGATCCCACTTTGTCATTACTGTTTGCTCAGTTGTAGCCAGAAACGTAACACGATGATCTCCTCACGTTTGGCCACTGAAGCTGTAACTCTGACCCATGTTTTTTCCCGCTGTCTGCTGGCAGCTTCACGGGCACAACACAGGGAATTTACCAAGTGTAGTACAACACTAGTCCACTGAACGTCAAGTTGATAATGTAACAGTTTTTAATGGAGTTTTTGACCCTTTTAAACCAGTAATGATCTCTAAACTCTACACTGGGCTGTAAGACAATTGGAGACCGTATACGGAGACCGTATACGTTACTGTACTCCAAGGTTTAACTACTTTAGCAGGCAAATCTTTCAGTTCAGTCAAAATGTCTCTTCATAATTCAGTGATCACAAAAACATCTATCATGATTCTCTGTTTTTATCTGTCATAATTTTGTCTCAGTTAGAACAGAGTGATTTATTCTCCGCCTTGTACATGTTGCCTCCTGCCCTCTATCCGAATTTTGTGTCATAATAGTAACACGATTGCAAACTATCCTGGTTTTTGTGTGTATATATGACGTATGCCCTGCCTACCATGGTGCTCCATGTCTTATTAATAAAATAAGCCTTCCACCTTGCATGTTAGCGCCAGACTCACACTCTTTAGTTGTCTACCCTCCGTTCAGAGTAGAAATATGTGCGTTTAATCAACAGCAATCTTTGATCGTGTTCATGCACAACACTTGTGACGTGAGCATGAAATAGTGGACTTCCCCTGCTCGTGTTTGTATTTGCAGTGTATCATTACAACCCTGATCGATCACAATGACATGACACATAAGGGTCTGCCAGGACGAATTATCTCAGCGTGCCTGGCCTTCACTAGCTGCGTACCTCAGTTATGTGTATTAAATACCCCTGGAGCGCTGCAGGCCAGGGAAGACCCTATCACAGTCACAGCCTTAATGTGAAACCTGATAGCAGCCAGACCCTGAGCTCTGTATCACATAGACACTAATTAGCCACTCATCTATTTCTCTGACCAGAGCCTTGTTGGAACAGCAGCGCTAATGTAATGGCGTTGGCTGTTTACAGCAGTAGCAATTAGCCATTACACACAACCTGTGGCCTTAGCTCTTCACAGGCTGATTACTGCACGGCTAGATTCACCTCGCACTCGACAGCAGAGCGGCGCAGGAATTCTGTCAGTCACCCATCGGGGAGGATCGTGTTCTTTCTAATCTGTCCTCCCCCTCCTCATCTGGCTGCTCCATCTCACTAACTGCATTTTATCACCTTCAGATTAATTACTCAGCATTTGAAACTCCAATGCATCGCATTAGGTTTTAATGGATCTACTGTATTAATCACCAATATGGCATTACCATGGCATTTTACATTCCCGGCAGGCATGATGTCTGAGTTTCTTAAAGGGCATGGAAAGCACTGCTGCCACCCACAAGCCTGCCTCTCTAATACACCCTGGAGAGGCAGCAGCAACCTGTGCTATTTAACCAGCTTGGAAGAAAAGCTAGAGTGCATCCACAGACAGACAGCTCAGTGTGGATAGTGCTTATGTGGAAGACACTGCAGCTGTCTGCAGTGGTGGATTATGGTAGGCTGATGATGTAGTGTGTTAGAGTAAAGCTTGAGGAGCAGACATTTTCTCTTAAGTGTTTTTCTCATCCTCAAAACAATGGATACTCTTTTTGCGCTGCGCTGGCTTGATTGTTGGTTTAGTGATTATTAGAAATTTATTAATTGAATAATTAGTTAAGTCTCTCATCCAACTAAAAATAAGCCCATTTTGGTGCAATACTAAAACGGGCCTCAGGCATGGCCCCCTCACTGATTTGAATTGGGGAGTATGTCTAACGTACCAGGGACCAGCACCATGGTGGGAAGAATGATGTAGTTCAATGTGGAGAAAAAGTTGGATCTGTTTCAGTTGGAAAAGTCTTATGCAAGGTTCCATACATGGTTGATGAGTGTGACCTCTTATGACCAAAGATAAAACAAGACACGAGACTGAGACCAGAGACGTACCATCCTGTCTGTGGGTATAAATGATCTTCCTGTGTTTACGTGTTTCTTACATTGCATTTTATTGTCTCAGGCAGGTGTGAAACAACATATATTTAAGGTTTTTAAAATTTCTGTGTGATTGTTTCCTAAGTTGCTTTATATCTAAGATTTTAATATTTAAGAAAAAGAAATGCTTCCTCCTGCTGTAGGACAATGGTTGACTCAGTTGCACCATAATTGTGTACCAGCTGCAATAAAGGTTTTCTTTTGCTCTGAGCTTCCGATGAAGTCTTGGCACTAACCTGAAAGATCCTGAGCCAGTGAACGCAGGCTCTCCTTTTTAGGCAAACTTAGCACAGTGTGTTAGCTACTGTACTAAAAATATATTTAGTGTCAAGGATTTTTTGTTTATATATACTTACCCAAAGGAATAGATAATGAGCATTAATCTGATCCAAGCTTAAATGTCAGAATTGGCTCGTTCTACAGATTTGGCAGATTTGTTTTGTATTCCTCCTTTAGCATTGGCCAGGAGAGCTTTGGCTTACACTTGGTAAAGCAAGTGAAACTATACCAAATGTTTCTTAAGTGTAGTGTTATTAAAATACTGAATACCTAGTGGTCCTTACAGCAAGAAAGAAAGTGAAATGTTTCTGTGGCAGAGATGAGTTGTGTCACTGCGTGAGCAGAGATGTCGGGACATTATGGTTTGTGTCTGGATGTTGACTAGAAGTCGCACGAGCATAGAGTAGAGCGCTGAGTAAGGCCCATTACCTCAGCAGTCTGTCTGGATCCCTGCTTCATCACATCCACTGGAGGAGGAGGAGGTGGAGGAGGAGGAGGAGATGGTGTGTATTTTTGACTTTTAACGTGCAGAATGGTATCTTCATGTTTCCATGTGTGTGGATTCGTGCTGTAACATGCTGTCTCATGGAGCCAACAGACGCAGTGTTACGTTGTAACACACTTGTATGATCATGACATGTTTTATTTCTGCTTAGGACATTTTCTTCTTCCTCGCCTCATTCTGCAGACAGTAAGGTAACTTACAGCCACAGACGGTAACCGGGAGCATGAGGCTGCTTGATTGAACTTGATTGAGCGGTCGTAGCGTGCATGTACTCCCACCAATAAACATTATTTTATGGTGAAACTGTGAAAGTATTCATTTTAAATAAATGTTCAATTAATAATTGCAAGCAGCCCTTTTCATTTAACTGAGGCGGACCATACCAAATTGATGTTTTTGGTGACAGATTTGTAAATGGTTTTGATTGTTGTGTAGGTGGGTGGGTGCAGAGGTTGCATTAGATTTTCTCATTGTTCCTCATTTTAATAGACAGTCATAATGTATTATTAATGCCCATCATTGTGAATGTTCTTTTAAAGGACATATTTAATTGCTTTTGATTAGTTTCCTTATTTTTAAATATTACATATACAGAACATTCTTACAGATCACGCGTACATGGGGTTTTCTGATATTAAAACCTATGAGCTGGTAGTGACCAGAAAACAGAGACACTGAAATTGGGGGGAGCTACTAAAGACATGCTTCAAGTTAATGATCATGTCAGACTTCTCTCAGTGTTGTAGTGATGAGAATGTACACAGGAACCTGTGGGAAACTTGTCTGCACTGTAACAGAGTGCTTATGAACAGACAGGTTGTTACTCTGCATTGTTGTGAGGGTAGCACTATTGACAGAGATGGTAAACAGTTGAAGTGCTTGCGTGTGCAATGGAAACCGTAGAACACAAACAATATGCTGCACGTATGACAGAGTGAAACGTCATCAGTCTTCTCTCTACCTGATTTGCTTTCCTACCCCAGTGATGTGAGTGTGATCAGCCATTAGCTTTTCTGTTGTACAAATATAGATGATGACATAAACACCACCTCTGTGGCATACGCACAGCTTTTCAGCAGCACAATGCTCAAATGTAGTTTTGTGCTGTGCGCAGTGGTACTGCTGTCTGTTTCTTGCTCTGGTTTTCTATTTACCTTTCATGTCTCACTCTTCTTTCCCTCTCCATAATTTACCGCGTGGTGTCTGAACTGAGTGTTAGATTCTCAAACCTGACTGGCTGGTGTTAGAATCACACGCCCTCCTATAACAGGCTGACTGAGTCTTTTAAACTCCCTTTTTGTCCACCTGTCTTTTACTTTAATCTCTGTAAGCTGCCCAGAAGCTCCTTTGAACTCACGCGTTCAGACTCACCTTGGAACTGCGTGCTAGAGGCCTCTCGCTCTGTTTCCAGTACTACAGAGATTTAGGCTGCTTAAATGAAAAGTGACCATTGCCTAATCGCAGTTTTGAAAAGTTGAGTGTCAGTGTTTTCTGTCATTTCCTGTTTTCTGAATTAAATGAAAAAATTTATTTATGAAAAACTAGCATCAAATGTTGTTAATTCATCAGTCAGACTCAAATATTTCTTAACATGTTAAGATGTTTCAGTCAGTTGGACTAGCTTGAAGGTTGCTTTTCTACATTCAAATAGGTGCTACAAACTCCAGTACAGATCATTTGTCCTCCTTGTGCTGTGACTTCTCCGTCTGCAGAAATACCAAAGTAAAACTTTAAATGTCAACAAATCCCCTCAACAGCTCGAAATGCCAGTGTTGGCCCTGCCTGTCTCCAGGTATGGCTGCCGTCCTGCTGGAAAGGAACTCAACATTGCTGTCGGGACAATGTGGGAACTTTTTGTCAAAATGACGTCTGTGTGCAGGACAGCATGACATGAAATCACAGACATTGGCCCTGTGAGGCCAAACTTAAATTGATTCTCGGTCCTCGCTATTTCTTTGTTTGAGCGCAGTCTTTTTCCCTCACACCAGGGTTGTATCTGCCATTGTAGGATAATAACAGTATTGCCTTTAAATGAACAGATATCCTGTGTGTATTTAATTTTTTTCTTTCAGTACTGTCAGAGTTTAGAAATAGAGAGATTGACCCCAAAGCTGGAGGTTTACTGCTTTTTTAAAACTGAGGAATCTCACCTCCTCCTTCGTGCTTTTAGGTTGTCAGCTAGACTGAAGGAAGAAAAGCAAAGCCTGCATGAACTACACCGTCTTTACCCACTGTTCACCCACTGTGTTCACGTTTTCTTGTGCGATTCTAAACAGCCGAATGAACCAGCTGTGCTGTATTCTACCTTCTGTTTCCTCAGTCCTCTTCTCTTTACTACAGTCTCACCAGACCTTCCCTCGAGGTGAACAGTTTGCTAAAAAGCACATACCAGCTACATAAACCTTGTTTCCATGGGGACACTCGAGACAAACAACAGCAGCCTGAAAACACAGGCTGCTGTGATGGCACATCCTCGTTTTCTCACTTAGAGGAAAAATAGTTCAAGTGTGGACAACACTAAATTTAAAACTAATGCAATGTTGGCATGCTGTGTTTGCAGGTGAATAACACAAGCCTGTGACAAAAAGACAGACCTCAAATGTTTTGTTACATGTAAATTATGTGAAAATCTGAATTAACCTTACATTTCATGAGCCAGCGTGCGCTTGCAGAGCTTAGCTTAGCGTGATGCAGTTGGTAGGGTTGTCAATAGTGGCCAGTAGAGTTGCTGGTTAGCCTGACGAATAGGAACAATTAACTCTTTAAATATTATTATTATTTATTCATTTTTTATAAACATTTTAAAGAAATCATTCGAATCTGTTCATCCGTAACCTGTCCTAGTTGCCTTGTTTCTGTACATTACACAGTAAAAAGCAGTGCAACCAAGAGTTTTAAGCTGCTTAACTTACCTTTTTCTTTTTTCAACTTGATTTTTTCTTTCTTTTCACTTTCGTGATATATTTTGTCTTTCACAAGGTTTGTGTCAGCACTGCATTCTTCACTTTTCCTCCTCAGCGTTCAGACTCTGCTCTACTTTGGCAGTTGCCTCCTCAGTTTCCCTCGCCATTTATTATGCAGCGAGCGGTTGCTTGGATGTCCACAGCGCTGGATCCAAACTGCATCCTGAGATACCACATGGGCACCGTAGGGTGACGAGTACTATTAGTAACCGTCTCTTTAATGTCATGCTACAGCAACACTTCCCGTGCTGCTGGCTGTGATATCAGTTAGTTTTCCCGACAGGATGAGTGCATCTCTGTGAAGCGACTGTGCTAAGTCATTGTCAGCATCAGCCATGATGTGGAAAGGTCGGCGGTTATAACATTTGACTTGTTCTGAATATGTACTGACAGCAGGCGAGCAGCAGAGGCAGTGTTTGATCTGGGATCTACATGGACATTTACTCAGCATGGGGACGACTGGCAGGCAGGCAGCTAGGCGGGGTTGGAGGAGTAGAGCAGCGTGAGATGGAAGAAGGCCACTGACACCCAAGTGGTGCCGTCTCACGCCTGGCTGACTGCATGATAAGGGCAGGAGGAGTATGGGAGAGAAAGAGGGGGCAAAAGTTTGTTTATATGGCTAACGTAAAAGAGTTTATAGAAATGTGATGTTCGGTTTACAATAATTATTGTAAAATGACAAAAGCGTCAGAGAAAAACATACCTGCAAATATTCCATGGATACATTTACGAAGAATTCCACAGAAATTATTCTTAAGTTATAGCTTTCCTTTAACATGATTAGACAACTGTACAATCTCACTTTCGTGTGTGTGTGTCAGGTGTGACTTTCCTTCCTTTGTTCATATGATGGCCGTCAGTAATGTCCTCCTCTTCATCATGGGTCATAAACTAAGCTCGTAAAACTCATTAGGTTTAATGAGACACTAATTTGCGTCAATTCTCTGTCAAACCATGCGAGAGCCCATCATGGAGAACGTACTGGATATTACTGTGTGTGTGTGTGTTTGCGCATTATTAAGAATAAAAAACAATTTTCCTTGGTGAATAATAATACATTACATTCTATTTCTATTTCCATTTTGAATCGCTTGAGTATAACTTGACATTGGAATCTTCTGGTAATATTATTAGTATTCAAACATTTATTTCAGCAAAATAAAGTGATCATGGACACAATGGAAATTAGGACAACTATTAGAACGCATTATTTGTTTCCATTTCATATAAAAACCATTGCCAAGATTTTTGAATTGTTTTTGCTGTCTAGTTTCTGAACGCATGTTGATCGAGGGCCTACAGGACAATGAACTCTATTGATTATTAATGCTGTTGCTGTGCATTGTACAGTGAATTTAAACTTATATTATACTCTAAGTATTCACATCCTGTAGCGTACCATACTATAAAGTCCTATAGGAAGCTGCTGCGTATCCTTTTGTGAGGAATATGGGAACACCTTCGGGATGCAGTGGAACTGGAGAGTCACTTTATAGATGTTTAGCTGACAAATCTGCAGCAGCTGTGTGATGTTATGTTAATGTGGACACTTGAATGACTACTTTAATTACTGTGGTATTTTGACTGATTTGCTTAAGTTCCAGCCTTGTAAACATGAAATAATTATCATGACATCCTCACAGAGCCAATAAGCTTGGTGTGAACATTAAAAAAAGGCTTGGTCATTGTACTGAGGGGCATCTTATCTTTTTCTAAAAACTCTGGTATTTCCTGAGTAATTTCCATGTGTGAATTATATTCATATTTTATATGAAGTTGTGGGTGAAACTATTTGTGCACCCACTAAGAATAAAAATCAGCCTGGGAGTTCTGACTCGGACTAGGGCAACCCTAATCATTGCATACGTGTCAATTTATTGTTGTTATTGTTCTCATTGTACCTTATGCAATTCAATTAATACTGTATTACTTTCTTCGTGACTGCGATTTTGCAGGTTTTAAAATGGGTTTTCGTTGAGCGGAGGAGAAGTGGAAAACACATCAGTGTTCACATCTGTCAAGGTCTAGTGTCCAGGCCACAATAGACATTTCAGTCTGTTGCCAGATTTACATTAAATGGGCCAGCATTTCTCTCCCTCTATTGGTGCTCCCTAGACCAGTGTGGGTCACAGTCTGTCTTGGTGATTGTTTACCCTTTCTTTTAGAGTTACAGATACATTTTAAGACCAATTGTAAATGGGTTGCATGTGTTCTGACAGCTGTCAGGCATAAAACTTTTAGGTGCTTTGTGCTGCAGTAGCTCTTCTGTGGAATTTGACTAGATCTCCTGCTTTGGGCACCCATGATCCTGTTGCTGATTCACTGGGTGTTTTTGTTTGCATCACTTTGCATCACTCACAAAACTTTTTGAACAAATCAATTGCACACCGGTGTTTTTTGGGACTAGTGAACCAAACCAACCCTGATGATGTGAAGCATATTCTTGAAACACAGGCCTATGATGGTAAGAGGACCAGATCCCTCTGTACGTACTGAGACACTGGTGGTGACGTTGACTCAGCGGTTGTAGTTGCTTCTATCACAACATCCTGAAGGTTGTGAAAGGAAGGAAGTTGCTGAAGGGGACAGTTTGCGCTGCTTAAAATGTAATCTGAAAAATCAAATTGTCAAGGGGGTTTGAGGTAACGGACCCAATAGCACTCAGAACACGGGGGTTGAAAGAAAAGAGGTTTTATTAAAAC
>JAUMHF010000025.1:6344769-6355063 GCA_032359275.1 Microctenopoma steveboyesi
AACTAAGAGCGTGGCGCGAAACCCAAAAGAACTACAAACTCACGGGGAGGCGGGGCAGACCGGGGCGAACCGTGACACAAATGACCGACTGAAGTAATATAAATACACAGTATAAAGAACAAGGAACAGTTGGCTTCAGTAGCTGAACCGGGAACGCTTAAAAATGTGGACTCAATGCTTGCACCCCAGGTGGGAATGAGACTGACTTCTCTGCAAGACAAGCAGAATTTCAGGATAGGATAGATTGACTGATTGACACTCAACCAACCTTAATTTAAATGTTTGAAGTGTATCATCTTTTAATCACTCAATTTTGTTCTTTCCTGCCTGATTGCTATATTTTACATTGTGTTTTGGATGCTGTTTTGTTGCTTTACAGAAATACAGGAAATTAGCTTTTCTTTCTCTTCAATGATATGACAAATGGCTGTGGAAGTTGATGGATGATGATTGCAGCTTAATTACAGGGAAATCATTTAATCAACATTTCATTTTAATTCTAGAAAAATCAAACTTGTGTGTGTGTGGGACCCCTCTGGCATTTTGAAACTATGTGTCTCGTTCTCCTATTCTTTGCTTCTTTCTCAGACACTGTATGGACATATTGATTTTCCTTATGCTCAATTTTAATATTTTCACTCCATAAAACTCAGTTTGTAGCCGTTTTCACTTACCTAGTGTAAAAAGCTTGCCATTCCAATAGTCGTCATGCTAAATATTGATTTGCACCATAAATAAATAGCAAGTCCTCAACATTGGAGACAATAAATTCTTGAGTTGTTGGCTCAGCTCTCTTTCCACAAGGTCACTAGTGAAGGACTTTTTCTCCCACACTAAAACAGTCTGGCATTTTACTATCCTCTCATTTAAATTTTCATTAAATATACTAATTAAATTTTTAGCAATAATGTCTATAGTAAATGCACAGGCATTTAAAAACTGTCATCTCAACATCGTGAAATGTGGCCAATAAACATTTCTATTTACTATGTAATTGCTGAGTCATAGAATTTGGTGTTATACTGATGGTGTTGACTATTATGTTTAGTAAATACAGTTTGTGATTGTCAATTTTTTATGTATAGTGTCACATCACAAGTCATCTTGAGGCACTTTAAATGTAAGGTTTAAGACCATATATAAACATTTAGTTTTGGATTTGAAAATAGGGGGCATCCTGCCATCCCAACCCAACCCAGCTCCAGTATCCAGTATTATAAGACAGGTGTACAAGATATATAAAATGCATTTACAATTTGATTTCATTACATATTTTCTTTTATTTCTCCTGTTGACTTGAGATTTTTTTCATACATATTACTATGTAAAAACTGAAAGTGGGTGTTCTGCTGCTGGACACTGGTAAAATAGGAACTTATGAATGCATTAAATTGAAGTTTTTGTTTGAAAGTAGTTTTTACATTTATTGGATCACTGTGCCAGGTTTGCTGACATGTCTGACAACTACAGACCTTGTGCACTAAAACAAAATCGTGTCAGCCATGAGTCATACATCCTTACATACACACTTCAACACAGGAACAACTGACAACAAACCGATAAGAAAGAAACTAATTATATACTGTACAGAGATTCTGGATTCAGTTGTGGCTCACCAATCAGCCTGTTAGACCATTTCACAATCTGATTGTGAGTGCGTTTCTGTTCTCTACCGATAAATGTCCAAACCATGCCACCAAGGAAAAGGATAAACTAGATTCATTGAAAGCACGATAAAGTAAATTCTTTATAGTCTTATCAATGCAGAAACGAGATAGCCCTCCGCAGTTTGCTTCATTTTTTGATTTTGAATCAATAATATTTATAAGATTTCAGACATTTCACTGTCTGATCCTTAATGGAAGTGACCTCCTGTAAATGGCTGCATATTTTGAAGTCAATTGACATATCTTTTGTCTTAAATACTGTATGTTTAACTGAAGGGAGGACTCATCACACCATTTAACAAAGTCATCCAGGACTGGGTAAAGCGTTAAGCTGGGATGAAGATGGTCGCAGGTTGGAAACCCCGTCTGACTCCTAGGAGCCAGACACCACACAAATGGCACAAGAGCCATGCAGGGGTGTTGCATTCATTGTTGCTTGACATAAAGGAAAGCATGTATGTGTTGCATACAGTGCTGTTACTGTGATTCATTAGAGTGATTCAGCTGGACTCCACAGAGCGGAGTAGCTTTAGAGTCTAGTAAGCTAAATCTAGTAAGTTCAGTAAGGGGAAGTTCCTGGGTGTGAACTGGGAGGATTATCTGACCTTCACAACCAATGCCTTGACCACTGTTGAGAAAGCTCTACAGCGACTCCGCAGACTTGAAGGCAGACCTTCCCACCAGACACCTGACCACTTTCCACATGGACGATATTCAAAGCATCATCATTTACAGCCTCACTACCTGATTTAGAAATACATCGAATAGCCTAACTACTGTTGCTCTGCCCCAGTAAATATACTTAACACCAAGTACTCTTTTGCAGTTTTTTCCTTTTGGGTTTTGCTCTAATTTGTTTCCTGTTTTTTCTGTTTTTAATATAGCCCTTCATTATCCTTTTTTATATTTCTAATGTGTTCTGAGTGTCCTTCATTGAAGGTTCACTCACACCTGTCCGAAAGCTGCGCTATCGACTTAGAGTTTATAGCAAAGGTCCTCAACTGGCAGACACGGTCTAGATCTTGACTGGCGACTCCTTTCTGACCACGTTTCTACACGGCTGCACAGCTAAAGGCTCATCCTACCTGTCTCTGATTAGCCAGTACTCGTTGCCTTTGTTGGTTTTAAGGTAGGGCAGGCCTTCACTGAACAGAGACAGACCTTTACTGGCCAACAACAAGCTAGCCAGTGCTCCCCCCACAAAAATACATCCAGTGATAGAGTCAGAAGTGTGTAAATGCAGTATTAATAGACAATAAATAAAGAAGAGTGACGTATTGAGATGTTAGATCAACTGCATGAAGACACGTAGAAGTATCCACAGTCTGAGCTGTAGAGAAGTCCATTGATATGTCTGACAGTGCTTTTTCTTATTTATTTTATTTAATATTGTATGTAGCCTCCAGAATCCAAAGTTGCATCCAACCAGTCCTGCCCACTGATAGGCAGAACAATCTATAATAGCCTAGTATGTTACAATGACCGATCAGTTTATGGAATATGTTGCCATACCCTGTTTTGTTGCGTCTAGGTACCCCAGACATATATATTATTTCAAAAAGAGATCTTTTCATATTTCTTCTTTCTTTGTAGTGTTTTTTTTGTTGTGATTTAGACAAACCCACCAGACAGCAGACACAGGCTGCGCATTACCAGTTCTTAAGATTCTTTGTCAATATTAGAGACAATCAATAGAACAGAAAATTAATCTAAATTAATTTTGACTTCCGCTGTGGTATGTGAAGGGAATGCTGAAGGCTCGAACATTCTAATGCAAATAGCGATAATAATTATTTCTTTTTTTATTGCCTTCCTCGCTCACCCCAAATAAATTCTAGTTAGTCAAAAAAATCAAACGGCCCTAGGCAACAAGGAGATAAAGTGAAAGACATATCCATTCAGAGACAATTAGGGAACCATGATAATGGAAAAGTATTTGTTTCCACTGTTTTGGGTGAGTTCATGCTGGCTCTTTATGTCTCTAGGCTGTCAAAACCTGCAGGAAAAATGAGATGAGAGTCTTCCATTAAGGATGACAGCATGACTTTGACACCCAGACTGTGAGAGCACAAGGGAGGATAGGTAGAAAGAGTGACAGAGAGACATCATTACAGTGGGCATCGCACTGAAGCTGGTAAAGGCTGTCAACATGGAGACAACAGATGCAACAAATAGATGACAGAAAACGGCCGAGAACCAACGGCTGTTGAGATATATGAGCGAGATGAAAGTCGGGGGTAGGTGGGGGGTGACGATGATAAAAATGTCTGTAACAGCTCCCTGCTCCCGGGGGCTATTCACAGTTACTGCCAGTGGTGGTAACCTGTCATCCTCTCCTTCTCCCTCTGCCTCTCTGCCAAAACACTAATATGTCTCACTTAAGACAAAATGATGACAATTATCACATCGGGCCGCAGAAATGCACTCCTCTCACACTTCCCCAGAAGACTGAATAAAAGAAAAACACACAAATCTCACTGGAGGTGGAGGTGTGGTCAACCCTGAGGAAAGTGGGAAATGTGATTGAAATTAAATTCTGTTCAGAAATGCTTGCTCTTGTGTGCATGTATGTGTGTGTGTGTATGTTTGCGTGCATGTTGGTGTCACCATCATTTGTCTTTATATAAAACTGTGGCATGCAGCATAGATTAGCACAGTAAAGTAGGGGGTTGTAAGCTGAGGGAACAGAGAAAGGCTGTTTATGAGCTCAGGGACTGAGAGGATTGGTAAAACAGTGTGTGAGGGAGGATTTCTTTTAGAAGCAATTTGACTTCTAGGACAGCCGTGGTCTTTAAGATGTTTACATGCTGAACAAAAAGGAAAACCTGTTTGCAGGCATAGTGGGGTGCAGATACAGTCAAATCTGCTCCAAGCATAATGCTGATGGATTGAGGCATTGGTTGGTAAGTTTGTTTACCCTACGAGCGACTTTGATGTGTAGCAAGCTATCTTTTGATGTTTTTATTAGATTTTAAAAAGACATCACACCAATATGACTTCTTAAGCTTTTTTGCCTTTTGTCAGTCGAGACTTTTGTCTCCCAACATACACTGCTCTTAATTACTGGATCTTAAATGATCTATTGCCTAATGAGCTAAATCAGAGACATTTTTCATCTCCTTGTTAGTTACTAGATGATGGTTTAAATAATTGTCCCACTAATTGAATACGCAGACATCGCTGTGGTCTTGACTTTGCTCATTCTCATGGAAGCCTAATACAATTAATAAAACAGTGACCATTTTTTACCTACACTATTATACAAGATATATCTGCATGGCCAAATTGTAGGAAATTGGCTTTTTAATACTGGATTTGTCTGAGGAGTTCATGCGATGCAGTGGTGAGATGCCTAACAATTGATTCATATTTTTATTTCTAAAGCAGTTTCCCTTTGTCATATGTAATTTAAATTAGTAAGGATCATTTTGTTTGTGCTAACCCAAAACCTGGCAAATGTACCAGCAGAAAATCTTGCAAGTTGATTGTGTGATTAGTTTCCCCCTTTGGCCTTTCTGGATGGAGTCCAGCATCCATTTTATATGGATAGATGCCATGGACATTGCTGGATGCCAGTTGAGTGTGGGTGAAGCTTTTTAGCAGTAATTTGTAGGTGTTAGTATACTTCTCAAACTGAATTAATCACAAGAAACAAACAGAATATGTTGAAATAGATTTTTTCTTCCAGGCGTGAACAAACAAAATAGGACTGTGGCCATTGTCAGAATGGTTAGATCACAATTAACACAGGTTGTTTCTTATCTCGGCCCTGCAATGGACTGGCGATTCGTCCAGGGTGTACCCCGCCTCAAGCCCGACGGCAGCTGGGATAGGCTCCAGCACCCACCGCGACCCGGTTTCGGATAAGCGGGTGACGATGGATGGATGGATGGATGGATGGATGTTTCTTATCTCACTATGTGCACATCTTGTCTGTCCTCATCATTCAGTCGACTTTTTTTCCTAAACTGTACTAATACTAATACTTTTACACATTTGCTATTTTACACAGAAACCTGGGTGTATTAGTAAGGAAGTGGGCTCCTCTTTGAGACCACCGTCTCCTGACACCTTCCTCCAATCACTTGTGCAATAGAGCGGCCCTTTGTGACTCTCCCCAATTCTCCAGCATTATGTTAAGTGTTATGTGTCTAATCACTTGCAAACATGTTGCTCAAATGAAGCACACTGTTATCATTACCATGAATGCAGAAATGTGTACACGAGTTAGAATCATGTTATAAGTTTCCCAGGAGAAACAACTCCAGTAGCTGGTCTACCAGTGTAATGGCACCAAAACATCCTTCACACCCCTTCCCACCAACACTGACACTGCCTTGGGTCTTTTACAGCGACGCTGGGGTGGAAGATACCTTCACCACTTAAAACGACTTTTAGGGGGTCAGCACAAACCTTTCCATTCTGCTGCCAATATGACGCACAACTTTGCTAGCGTCTGAATCATGAATGTATGTAGGAGATTCACAGGAAAAACATCCCTTGAAGTTGGTCTCAGTCATAAACTATAATCAAAACGTAACTGCCCCAGATATTATTGAATTCAACTGTTATTACTGCATGCGGCATCTAAAATGTACATGTTTACAACATTTAGAAAGCTCAATGTGAGCTCTGAGCTATAACACAGGAACGTGGGTCAACGTGAGCCAACTTGCTTTTGTTTTCCTGCTGTGAACACGTGCTTTGGATTACATAATGACCTAAATATTGCAGAAAAGAGCAGAATATCTGCTTTCAGAAACAGATGGATTTATTTGATCGGGTTGATAAAAATTTAATAGTTTGGTTTTGGATTTTGTTAAAACTTCATATTTATCATTTACAATAGTTCAAAAAACTCTGCTCCGAAGAGTAAATTAAACTTCAGTTTGTTGCTAACATGTCAGATACAAAACGGCACAGTTTATCTAGATGTTCTGTTATTTATAGAGATCCAAGCCAAACTACAAGAAGCATGAGCATTTTTAAAGGTAGTTGCACGATTTGACTGCGGATTAACTGCTGTTATTGTACACTGAACAAAAATATAAACTTTGTTTTTGCTTCCATTTTTCATGAGCTGAAAATTTTACCATATACACAAAAGATCCATGACTCTCTATTACATAATATTGTTCTCAAATGTGTCTACATGTGTGTTGGTGAGCACTTCTCCTTTGCTGAGATAGTGTTGCGTTTATATTTTTGTTCAGTGTATATATTGTACGCATGTCACTCACATCTCAGTAAAGCATTTGTGGCTAAATGGTGTTTTGGAACTCAATATATTTACTGACATACATGGACTAACAGAAAAGTCAGATCTGGCTAAGCACTGAAGTCTGCAAAATGGATACAGCATGCTAATGAGGGAATGGTCAAGACAAGAGCATCCTGGAAAACTTCCACTGATTGTGGAGACGTTTTGATCTATTGTTATATCATTATTATCAGGCTTCCCGCTTAATTTTTACGCATACATGCAGATGAAATTATCATTGAATTCTTCCATCCATTCCATTCCTCAGTGCGTCTGATTGTGAAATTAAGCAGCTCTCGTTCACTGGACTGGGACAGAGAGTTAAGTTTATAGGCAGCCAAAATTTGTGAAGAGTAAAGGTTATAGGTGTTCTCTGTTCTGAAGGATAACTGAATGCTGAGTCCAGTGCAGTAGGTACAAGGAAAAACATAAATATGGAGCGGGCAGCTGGAGTTAAAAGCCATGATGGCATTGGCTGGTCTCAAGGACGAGTACATAGAAATGCTTTTAACTGCTGGTCCCTCTGGGAGAAAAGCTGAAATTTTATTAAATCAAATTAACTGGCTGGCAGGGTGAGCCAAGACTTAAATGTCTGTGGTGAAGGAGCCTTGTAATTTTTGTGTCTGTTAAGGTTGAATGTCTAACCTCATAAAGGTCTTGTTTTTTGTTCCATCATTCATTATTCTCAAAAGACTGGAGTGTGTTATTTGTTGCTCTTAAACAACGACGCACTTGCATTAATGCAACTGAACTCACAAGCCAGCCGGTCTGTCTGAGATCTTCCTATTGCGCTAGACTGCAATATATAGAATGCAAAGTACACAAGTCTGATGAATTTGATCAACTTCAACCAGCAGGTAAGCACCCAGGGTCCAAAATGTGACAAAATAATGATACCTGGGAGTCTGTGCTGTGTGCACACTCTTCTTCCTGTAACTAAACATTTTGTTTGACAAACAAAAAAACAAGCAAAAAGACAGGAGCAGAAGAGCTTTTATGAGCTTAGTAGGAGAGTTAGATGGAGCTAAGCATAAAAAAAACGTTATCCCCAATGTCCATAGAAATGTTTCCAAACTAACACAGACGGTCTTTCAGCAGGTATTCCTTTGGGATGGAGGTTAAAAATAATACATTTGAAAAACTGATGGTATCAAAGTCATAAATGTAATTTTCAAGAGAGCAGACAAATTAAGAAAGATTTAAAAAAATGCCTGTCACGAGTGGCTTATCTGGATTTAGCTCCAATAATATTCTTTTAAAATGATTGCAGACGATTGCCCTTACTGCTTTTATGTAATTCTGTTCCCCAGAAAGTAGAGTCAGTTGTTCGGTGTTTTCCATGTATTGCAAATTGTATTTGAAGCTAACACTATCAACATGTTAATTTGCTAATTATCTATCAGTAAAACTGTGTGATATGTGTTTGAACAAAAAGAGTGACAGCCGCTTGTGCTTGTGTGTTTATGTTTTCACACACGAGTACACATGATGAGTAAAGATGAAGGATCACTGGTTTGTCTTCAGTGACAGCTGTGGGAATATGTGATGAATTATCCTTGTGTTCCCATGACAGAGCAAGTCCTTCTCAGAAATATTATATTGGTATGAGAATAAACTTTACGCTGAATGGAGACACATGTGAAGACATACGTATAGCAAACCTGTAAACCTGAATCTGGGGCTGGGCAGTAAAATGGTATATCATTTTACAATAGCGTTTATACAATGCTCACATTTAGATCTTTACAACAGAAAGTCTTATATAACATAATAGTGACTTTCTTTACTACTACTAAGTCATAGTACTGTTCCTATAATTCTTATCATGCCTTAGATTTGAACCCGAAGCATTTTGTACAAGAAAATACCGTTAAACGTATTTTGTGACAGAACCAAAATATCCTGTGATATGAATTCTTCATTTTTCTTCATATGGCTCAGCCCTATAAGCATCTAACTTTGAAAAGACAAACAATAAATACTCCAGTATTGACAATTTAACCATGCAGTCTATTCATGGAGAAGCTTCTGCCTGAGTCTGATCTCTCAAGACATGAAATATTGTTTGAGAATACCAGTGAGAAATACATTGTCTTCTGAAGTGAAACTTTCTTCACTTCTGTGACTCCAACAAACCACAGCGAGAGCCATTATCTACCAACAGCACGAAGTGACTAATCCAGAAGGTCATAAAAGAACCCAACACAACATCTAAAGAACTGCAGGCCTCACTTGCCTCAGATAAAGTCAGTGGCCTGGGCATGGGAGGGTTCCAAGGCCAACGCAAAAAACAACATAATTTTCAATTTGACAAAAAAAGAGACTTATAATGTGTGGACTGATAAGAGAAAAGCTGAGTGTAAAACTACCACAAACTCAGTTAGTTACCTCCATCTCATGCACACCTGGTCACACACGCTGTCCATTCAACGGGACAAAAACTCACCAGCAAGTCCAGTGGATCAAAAATCTAAATAAAGTTATGTTTTGGAGTGGCCTCATCAAAGTCCAACCTTAAATCTGATTGAGAGACTGTGGCATGACCTCAAATAGACTGTTCATGCTAGAAAACCCTCCAGTGCCTCTGAGGTAACACAATTCTGCAAAGAAGAGTGGGAGTCGAAATTGTTCCACAAAGATTGTGCTGCCAAGAGTAACGCAACCAGTTATTATGTTTAGGGGGTAATTACTTTTTGCCATGTCAGCGGGCACGTTTTTTTTTATCATTTAAAAACTGCATTTTCTATTCACTCTTTGTTTACTATTAACATATGTTATTTATTGATAATCTGAATCATTTAAATGTGAGACATATGTAAAAAGATTAAGCACTATAGTGGTGAAATGTCTGTAATTACAGAAGGAGAGAAAACTGAATACTGTATAAGTTTTTGGATAGAGATAATCACCAATAAGACAATTACTGTTTAAGAAGGCATTGCTGTTTTATGGCAGACAAAAACAGTTTTTAGATGCAAAAACTAAATTCTTTTTTCTTTAAACAATGAAGGGATCAACTTGTACAAGCTTGTGTATTTTTTGGGTATTTGTCTTTATGATGAATTTGCGTTTTGTCTACAAAGAACAATGAAACTTCAGACTTGATAATTAACTAGCACATGTCATCTAATGACCTCAGCTTGCTATTGGGTGGGTTCTCTTGATGCGATGATGTCAGCTACTGCTCTGGCTGCGTAATAGATATTTCTTATCATGAAAACAATCTTAAAACGGCTCCAGTGCCCTGCCCCCCCCTGGGCACGTCTGATCACAACCTGGTTCACCTCCTACCCCAGTTCACACCTTTGGTTCAGAGGCAGCCTGCCACCACTAAAACGGTTAAGAAGTGGACAGGGGGGGCTAATGA
>JAUMHF010000025.1:6355163-6375158 GCA_032359275.1 Microctenopoma steveboyesi
TAATTTTTCTATAACGAGAGCGGCTGTATTCATGGCAAACAATTTCCCTCTGGGATTAATAAAGTGTTTTGAATCTTAAATCTTGAATCTTGAAAAACAATTTTCACTAACGTTACTTACTAGTCATCGTGGAAATTATTGGCGCCCCTGGAACTTTCCCATTATTTATCCCAGACGATTGTTGCAGTCATAAAAGTTTTGGTAAACATGTATTTATTCCCTTTATGTAAATTGAATCAACACAAAAAGCCCATTCCTGGAGTTCTGTGTGAAACTAGGTAAAATTTGGCTTTTTTCTCTGATTTATTTGTGTTGATCCAATGCACATAAATAGAATAAACATGCGTATACCAAAACACCTGTAATTGCAACCGGGGGATTTGGTCGTAATGGTGCCTTTTCTGGAAAATTCCAGGGGTGCTGATAATTTCAGCCATGACTGTACATCATTAACCATGTCCCAAAAATTGGCTCTAAGAACACGGTGTCAATGTATAGCTCACTGAGGCAAGGTTAACTTTGATAACACAAATTCCTCTAGTCATTTCCTTGCATATTTCTTCTTCTTCTGGTTGTTTAGTGCATTTCTTTAAACTCGTTAAATATTTTTCAAAAACTTTCTGTACATAGTTGGAAAACTGCTGTTCATGGAGATACTGTTTATTGTAAAACTGTTCAACATCTTGTTAATATAAAAATGTCCATGTTTCAGTATAGTAAAAGATCCTAGGATGTTTCATCTAGGCCACTGGTATAATGTTGAAATAACTTGCCTTTCCAAAGCAATTGTCCAGGGAACACTACATGACAAGCCATGATGGCCTGTTTCCAAAAAACCTATGTCCCTCTTGTCTTTCTTTTAAAAAAGATTAATAACTCTGCTTATCTTTCACATGCCTATTTCTGGAAATACACATAAAAAATCCAAAGAAACCCAAAAAGTTAATGGCAATTAATTCAAAGTGCCCAAGATCACGTCCCTTCGTCTAATGTTCGCAGGACACAGTTAGAGCAACGGGGCTGCCTTCTCTTAGATGCTCTTCAGCAAGATGCCTGTTAACTGTACTTTGCTATTTTAACCATTAGTACATTAGTACAGTCCCATTTTCATAGCATTATATTTTATTACCAGCAAAGGAATGTTTTTGTTTGTGTGTCTGTGTTAAAACATTAAAGAATAACTATCTCCCACATCTCACCATGTCAATATAGCTAATCTCACAGCACAGCTGCTGCCTTAAGCCTGTAGTTTCATTCATTTTATCAGGCAGTGCAGTTACTGTAAAACTATAATGTTTTAAAATGCTGACATCATTTTATAATTTTATAATGTCAGAATTCAAATTCAACATTTGAATTCTGGAGAATTGAGATTTCTGCCCAGATCTTTTGTGTGTCACTGTGTGCCTCTCTATTAACACAAAAGTAATTCTTTAGCAATTTTTTACTATATAATAATATAATTCCTATGCAAGCCGTGCTGGCAGAAACTGACACAGCACTTACAGATCTCAAAATAGGCAGAAGACTCGTGGTCACACATGGTTTATGGACCCAGTGGACACACACGCGTATGGGGAATGGAGATATGGGGTTCTGTCGATTGCGCAGCTCACTTGTCAGGATTATCAGATGAACAAGGGGGCACAAAATGAAAAAGCAGAGTCACTTCTGCTGATTGGTGATAAAGAGTCTTTTTATTTGCTAATCTGATTACCTTGGCACAAACCTAGTAGTAATAAAATACAAGTAGGCTAAAGTTGTGCCATATTTGCTTTTAATATTCTGTCAGATTTCTGAAACATTATATGATGAATAGTTTAACGTATATTAAGTCTGTTTCCCACTCCTGTAGAGTGGAGCCTAGTCAGGGAACATGTATTCAGCTTACTAGTCTTTAGGTCTATTATTTCTTTCTTTATACACATTTCTAACTTAGGTCTGCATCTGAATTCCTCTTGGGTGGTTAAAGTCATGTTTAGTTGTTCTGAATAACCCCTATACACCCCAGACCTCAGGTGCTACTCAGAGTACTGCCATCTTCAGAAGTTCTCTGATGACTCCACAGTTGTAGGTTCTGTTCAGGGTGGAGATATCTCTGAGTACCAGAGAGTGGTAGATAACTTTGTGGACTGGACCATCTCCAGTTCAACATCAGCCGAACAAAGGAACTTGGGGTGGACTTCAGAATCTGAGAGCACGTTCAGCCAGAGACTGGTCAAAGTCAAGTGCTCTACGGAGTGCCACAGAAGATCCTTTCTACCTGCTGCCAATAAAATGTACAATTTTCTCCGTCCCCTTTACAGAGGCAGGAGGAGAGTGATCATAATCAAAATTTATGACCTATTCATGCTATCAGTTTCATTGGACCTATTTAATTTTAATGTATGTTTATGTAGAACCTTTTTCTAGTTATGGTTATTTTCTTTACTTTTTCACAGAGAGCAGCTGTAACAGGACAAATAATAAAGTTTTATTATTATAAAGGGATCAATAAAGTTTTTTAATTTTGAATCTGATGTTCTCCACTGAGGCATTCAAGGTGTACTCTCAGTGGCAGGGTAACAGCGTGAGAGCAGATATTGGAAGGGCACATGCGAAAAGGAGGCATCACATATCAACTGTTTACCATCTCTGCACTGGCCCACAGGGACACATCACTACAGGGAACATCAGACCTTGGAGTGGACCATCAAACTCCCTGAACATGACCAAATAGCAATGGCAGACATCCAAAAAAGACTCTCAAAGTTGAAGAGGACCGGTGCAGCTGAGGTTAAACAGACATAACCCCCCCCCCATGTTACCTAATTCAGCAGGAAGCTCCAGCCATTGTAGTCCCCTTCATCCAGTATTGCCTCATGTGTAAAAACCAATGGACATTTGAGTAAATGTTAGTTGACCTGTTGAGAAACACAACAATGAAAGCATGAATCGATCTTGGTCGCATGAGCTGTGTTATCTCACCGGCTTTGGGCCGCAGTGCTGACTCACTGACAGAAAAGGCGGATCAAAGACAGGATTAAGAAGAGTCCATTTGTCAATTAGCACCTGCCACACAGCACCCACTCAGGGCCTCAGACAATGGAGTACTGAGGTAGGCCCATAAATAATACAGACATAGAGAGAGGCAGTAGTAAAGCTAATGTGCTAATAGACTAATAGATACGCCACAGACTACTCTTTTAGGTGCACCTGCACCTGTTAAGCTCAGCGATGTGTACAAGCCATAAGCCATGCATACATCTGCTTTTACTTGTCAGTTATTATGCATCCTTAATCTTGATTTGTTTGTGTCTGTGTGTTGTCTTCTGGCCATTGGATTAAAAATCATGACATTTAGGGAGAGTGAGTAAGCATCCACCTATTAACTATTTACTGTCAGCGATGTCATTCTACTAATTATATTTCTGCACCACACATAAAACAGACACAGTTTTGGTGCAAGATGCAGTACAATGGCAGAATTTAATTTTAGTGTGATAGTGAAGCTGAACAGGGAAAAACACCTCAAAATGCAAATTATTGATACGCCAATTAAATTAAAAACGCATTTCTGTGATACACTGTCAAAAAGCAATGCTTCTCTGTGGGAAGGAAAGAACAATGTTTGTGTGCAGCTGTGTGAAACTGATCTTATTTTCTGATGGTTTCACAAGTGGAGTTGATATGATGCAGTTTAATAACAAAAATGATTTTAGTGACACGAAGGTCAACTTACTGAATATATACTGAAATGTAAATTAACTGGATTCACTCTACACTAATCTAAATGCAGCAAAGGCTTCTACTTGGATCATTGATAGTAGCACATGCTGACTTCTTAGTATTTTAAACAAGGGCATCTTGTTTGTTTGTGCTGCAATTTAATAGTAAGTAGTACAATAAAACATATTAGAAGTAAAATGTCTATCCATCTATAAAATAGCTTACTTTCCCAGTGCAGATGAATTAATTTCCTGAGTGCTTTCTCTTCCACACCATAGTAGAAAACAAATGAGGTGATATATTGTTGGAAAGCTACCTTTATCTACTTCTCAAGTTCTGTAAAACACATTTTCTAACACACAGTGCTGTTGAGTGCTTATCACTGCTGAATGCAGCAGGGTGAAAAAGTACTGATTGAAAATGTCAGTCAGGATACGGCATAAGGAATGATGAAGACGTCTCAAACCGGATCAAAATGGAAATGAATGATCTTTAATTTTCTCACCCAGTCTATTTGTCTCACATATACATCTTGATGAAAACTTTTCTTTTGCCACTTTACCTTTTCTGTATGCCTGACTACAGCATCTACTTTTATTATATTTATTCCATCTAATCTCTGTTGTCTAAGAACCTAAATTGTACACTAACTACCTTGTTATTGTAATTTCTTGCTTTTTTATTAAAAATTACGTGTGTTTGTAGAAAGTTTGATTTGACCTGAGTCGACCACAATGCTCATTAATAATGTTTGAAACAAAATATACTGGTAAAAGTGATGGTACAAGAACTGCAAACAGCTCATAAACAACACATCTGGTGGCTTTGCTGATTTTAAGTGTAGGTTTACATGTGCATGTGAGGCTAACTTTAGGAAACTGTTGTGAAAGAGACGAAAACAAATTATGGTTTTTATCTGATAGTTGAGTTTCCAACTGCTGAATGTACTCACCAATCAGCCACTCAAGAAGTTCACAAGCTGGTATTTTGATGCCTCTGTAACAGTAGCTCTGGGTTTCAGTTTTTGTTGGACTAGGATTTTAGTTTGAACCTCCACAAACATGTGATCCCTCTCCAAACGGTATATGTAGGTTAGGTGTACAGTGCTTGTTTTTTTGTCAAATAACTCCACTTTGGTCTAATCTTTTCAAAAGACAATGATCAAGGCATAAGTCTTCTCATTGATTATAACATTGACTGTAACATGCTCAGTGAGGCCTGTAGGCCCTGAGATGTAACAATGGTCTTTTTTTGTATTTCTCTGACCATTGCACCTTGTTGTGTATGTGCTGCTAGAATTCCTCCGCAGCAATGTGAAAACCTCATTGCCAGTTATCACAGACACTTGATTGCAGTTGTTGCAGCCAAAGATGGCACAACCACTTATTAGGTTTAGGTGGCAATTACTTTTTCACATAGCATTTGACAAATATGCAGGTAGGGGGTCACTGTATAGCACTGTATGTCTGTGGCCGTGTGCGTGATTATCCCCGCATCGTGCCTCCTTGTGTTTTCCTGTGTTTGTGCTGCGAGAAGCATCCACTGATGTCTGATCCAATCACTCCCAGCTCTGGTGGGCTGGAGGCCTGAAACAGTGAGACAAAACAACACAGATAGAGATAAACGAAGAACAGGATTGACAGTGTGTGGGCTGTGCATCTATAATGATTTGCTTTGGTCAAGGCTGATATTACCAGTGTATATTACATAAATTACATGATTAGTCTAACTTGGTAACATATTCTTCTAGGTGCTGTAGATCGTAATGTCATCTGCAGCTGTCATCAGGTTAAACATCAAATGAGCCTAAAATGACTACAGTCATTCCCTCCCTTTTGGGCCGCGTGTAACTCTAGGACAGTCATTTATAGTTTTGTCAGCAGTATTTTAGAAGGTTGTGGTTGCTATCATTTCAAATTAAACTTTTTAAAAAACACAACACACGTAACAGCATTCTGAAGTTGTGCTGTAATTCTGCTAGCAGTGGAAAACAGTGGGTAGTGAGAAACCAATATCAAAACTGTTAAATAAAAAGGAAAAAAAAGGGCAGTAGGTGAAATATGGCTAGAGGTTGAAAAGTTACTGACAAAGACAACATGTAATAAAAACAGAATAAAACAAACTTTTTGAATACAGTATATAGATGAATATATTTCCACCCACACATAACAGTAAATATTTTCTATTTTAGATGGACATAGGACTTTGAGGAACATGTGCAGTATTCCTGTTCTGTGTTAATACAGTATAAACCTCACATAGCAAAACCAGGTCTCTGTCAGCAGCAACTTACCCCAAATCACATGGTTCACACAGACCTGACACTGGGTGCATGTAATGTTTAAAATGCTCGGAGAGGAACAGCGCCACAGCAGCTGGCTCTGTTCAAGGAGACACAATCTTTACTGGGCCTTTAGATCCTGCTGAGTAGTGTCAACGGTCTCAAATCCTCTGCAGTACTGAGGGTTGAAGAAAGTACATTTCCTCATCAACTCACTGACTGCTTCATTTTTAAGTTTGGCCTCCAGCTTGGCAAGAATATTAGCTTTTATGAACAGCTGTGTTTTTTTTTCTTCTCATGACGGTAACTAAACCTTTTTTAAATGCCGCTGGACACCCAAGTGAGCACAGGAAGCCACACAGCCCCGTGTGCTGCTGTATGAACAGGTTGTGTGGTCCTGGCACGCCACTTAGATGGTGAGAAATAATACATGTACCTGTGGATATTAAGTCCAGTCAGTGACAGTTGAAGCTGGTTCATGCATCCATGCATGTCATCCTTAACTTATAAGGGTTCATAAATCTTTTTGTGGGATGCCAGGACTTGTTAAAAATGCCCATTTGTTTATTTATTTAATAAACAGTTGTTTTTAATTAAAGTCATCATTTCATTAACACTGCAGAAACTCTGTGAAAACTAGACACCTCTGTTTTTTCTGTTATCTTAAGTAAACCGATCAAAACAAACAAAAAAAAACATCCTCAATGAAGCAAAAACATGCAGTTTGCACCGTGTGGACCTTCTTCACAGCTGTTAGTTTGAGATGTTGGAGAAAAGACCTGGTATAAATAGAAACATTAACGATGGCTGTGCTCGGTGTGATTGTGCGTCATGCGGGAACATGTTACTGTGTACGTTACAAGTAAAGTTTCCTAACATTTCCTATAACAAATGTAACCATCTCAGGAAAGGAAGTTGTAGGTGGTAGAGTATCTGAAGTATGTGACCCAGTGGATCTCTTGCTATTTTTGTTTCTTTTTCATTACTTTTACATCAGTACATCCTTTCTTATCCATTTCATTACCCTCCCAGTTCACTTACTCCTCCTCGCCCGTTTTATCATTTCAGCCCATCTGTGATTCCTCATACTTTAATATATCCGTTAAAGTGTTTGAATAAACCTTTGAAACCTCTGTGCCGCTCTCATTACCACCTAGGATGACTGGTATACCTGCTTATTAACTATGCATTGTGCTTAAATAAGATGAATACTGAGCGCTGTTATACAGGTGTGAGAATATACCCTGCATTCACATGGCGCTGACTATTTCTGAATGGCTAAAAAGGTTTTAATCAGACATAGGTCGTGCAGTGTTAGACTGCAGAATCGTGGAGAAAGTGGGAACACAGTAATGACGATGTGTTCTCCGGCTTCACGGTGAACACACTGAAACATTCTTTCCTCAGTTGCCAGTTTCTCACATTTTTGAACCACTCTGCTTCTTAGAATTAACGGTGATTATGATTAATTGCCACTGAACTGTTTTGAACGAACCTGCTCTCCACAGCTTTCAGGGAACCATCCATCAGTCAGATTCTCTCAAGTGATTTGTCTCGAGGTTAAGAAGCAGACGCTGCACCCAGGTTTGTCTGCCAGTATGGAAATGTCTGAATAAATAACGGGTTCAGAACAAGACAGGGCATCAGTGGGGGCAAGGGCATGACGGATGACAAATGGTATTGATGGACTGAAAGATATAGGGGCCGACTGGATGGCTTCCCCATCTCATTCTCATCTTCTCTCTGCTTCACATTGACAATCAATTCAGGCCTGCAGCGAGCAGCAGTCGGACATCCTTCAGCTGCCGACCTGCGTATTACCCTGTCTCACTAATCTGATTGCCAACCTTGCACCTGCCCTAAGACTTTTACTCCAGTTTGTTTTGTTTGGGATGTAAATGATTAATTGATTTTGAACTTATTACTGTAAATAATTTAAGCAGCGCCGAAGACAAGAAGGATGAGTGTTTCTGTGTGTACCCGGTTGTACAAATTAACTATTAAATGAGATGTAGCCAACCATGTTTGCTAAGTATATGATTATTGCACCACCTTTATTAAGGGTTTAATAAACTATTTAATTCATTCAAAGACTGCTTTGATCAGAATCAGTCAATTACATACATTCAAACTAATCAATTAAGTGTTTGTTAACCTGGCTAAAAGTCGACTAATGGAATTAGTTAAAATTCTAAGCTTTAATTTGGACAGATCTAATTAGTCAGATGATGTGAAACATCTATATTCAACTTCTGAGGATTTTGGGTTCTGACCTATTTGAAAAGTCTATTTTAAAAAGCAAAATAAAACACAATGTTATTCAACTAGCTTTATGTCTCTGGTAATGTGAGATCTAAAATGTTTTTTGGATTGAAGAGTAACACAACTTCACTAGACCTAAATTAATAAAGAAGCAGTATAATACTATGATCTTAAACCTCTAGTGCTTCTTCCATTGAGGTAGTTGAAGGCTTCGCCCTTCTTTTTCATCTTTCAATCAGTTACTTTTGTTGGAATTTGTTTGGGATTTGGATAATAATTCAGAAGAGAAAAGAACTATCTGTTTGAACAAAAGAATGAAAAACGGTCTCTGGGGGAGAGATTTTGAGGACTTGAAAGTTTTGATCCACTGTTGAAACTGTTTTCCAATAATTTTAACCTTCTGTTGTTTCAAACGTCTGTCCCTAATGATGGTTCTGGGTAAACAAGTATGAGCTTCATTTGGTCTTTTTTTCTTTCTTTCCTTTAAATATATAAAAGTAGCTATAAGAAAGGGTACAAAAAGCCCCTGCCTGTATTTCAAATCCTCTGTGATTGATCAAACTACCTTTTCATTTTTTTTCTCCTTTCACTTGCTGACACATTCACTCTGTGTGTGTGTCAGTCTCCAACTCCCTAAACTGCATTTATTATTTACAGACTCTGAGCATCCTCAAGTTCCCTCCCTGAGGCAATGTATTAGCACAGAAGAAGAGTCTGAATTGAGGTTCTGCTGTTAATGAGTTAGGGCTGCACATCAAAGGTATCATCATATGGAGCCAAATGGTCAATTTCACATACAGTAGTTTTCTTTATCACTGTGTTCCTCTGCTTCTTTATTCCAGGCATTTTTTCTTCCATCCTTTCTGTGATTAATATCTACTCACCGCCCCCTTTGCTATACTCTATCTGCATTTTAAATTTATTAGGTTCTTATCTCAGCTAATATATCAGTTCATCTGATTCCTGTAGGCCATCTGCGTTGTGTGGAAAATGAGCTAGGGATGTAGTCACGGTTTATTTACTCAAAACCTGATTAAAATACTGGGTGTGCTTGTTGCTATTGGTGCAATACTTCCCCCCTAGACCCATTCAGTTATTAAAAGTAACAAGAAACAATGCCACAACAGCTTTCTAATGGTGGTGCTTCTGGTTTTTCTGCCTGATTTACACAATCTCATATAGGGATAATCACAGAGCAAAAGAGCAGCTGAGGGTTTTAAGTCCAGAAAACAAGTTTTCTACTCAGTGTGGCAGGAGGGAATTCAAGCTTTATTTGGACTGTGAGACTAGTGAAAAAGTTTCTTTGTGCATAATTGACCATTTCACTTTACAGTCATTGTACAGTCCAAATTGAGCAACTGAGAAGTTGTTTTGCCTGCTGTATCTGTCAAAAGAAGAAAATTATTATTGCTTTATCGTTTGCTTCTGCATTGTTCAACGTACATGTGCGTTAGCGTTTTCCTTTCCAGCCATTTAAATAATCCCAGACTGAGGAACATTCACAAATATAGAACATTATTGGTCAAAGAGCATAAAAGGAGAAGTGTCTTTTTTTTTTATGAACAGTGTTTTTTGGCTTACGGGAATCCTATTACAGTTACCACTGTTGTCCACTGTGTGAAATGTAAGTCCTCTATAATTTTAGTCAAAGTCTGTATTTAAAATTTTTTTTTACCATCGTTTTGGACTAGAAAGTACATGTTCAAAATGTGTTAGGAATGCACTCTTTTCTCGAACAGTAGCAACTAGCATGTCTTCCAAGGCAAATGGGTAGCACATTATTAGCTGATGACATTATCTGAGTTCTGGTTAGTTAAATACTTGTTTAGGGTCACCGTATCTACTGTGTAGTGGCTGATGTGACATCACCACCGACTGTTGATAGTATCTAATCACTAAGTTTAGGCCAACATTTGCTTACTCTGTCCTGCTATTTATTGGACAAAGAAAAGTTAATTCCAATGAATTTACCTCATTATTTTTGCCTTTGTTTTGTTTTACAATTTCTATTTGAGAACGGGTTCAAAATGTTTATTTACATACAGCTCATCTGTAAAATGAATGACGTGTGCTGTAGACTGAATGTTCAACTTAATCTCAGAGTTTATGGTTGTTTGCTGTCCAGTTTTCTACCAACATTAATAATCAGAAACAAAAATTATGAAATTGACATCTGTGGCCCCTACTGTAGCAGCAAGCTCTTTGTATACAACTGAGCGAGCGAGATAAAAGTAGTCTGAAAAAATGACAACTTCAGAGTCACAAAAGCTTTGTTTTTCTCTGTTAAATTTTAGACAGGTAATGAATTAACTATCTAGTTCAGGTTTCTTCACTCCATCAATCACCCACATGCCTTGATCTCACTTACAAACGTTTGTGCCACAATCTGAATGTTTGTATCCTTTATACATACATCTCCCAGACGTATGCTCACAAACACAAACATCAAATGAGCCATCCATTATTAATATACTCTGCACAAAAGGTGGTTATTTATTTGTATCCGAAAACTTTTCACATAAATGTAAACAGTATCAGAACCTGCAGAAGATTCTGCATTTTCTGCCCACAGGCCTCTTTTGCTGTTTTAATAAAAGCACTAAAGAACCAAACAAGAGTTCTGCAGCTGTGCTGATCACGTTTTTTTTCCTTTTCCTTGTCTTCTTTGGGTGTAATTTCTCCACCTGACAGTGATGGCAATGATGGAGGAGACAGGAGTCAAGTCATCTTCTATGTTTACTGAAGGTCCATCTACAGCGCCAAGACAAGTTTCAGCCACAGCAACAGTTTTAAATTAAACAAATGTGGGAGACAGGAACAGGAGACTGAGCGGTTAGGTGAGGGAGTAGAATGAGTTGGGGGTGGGGGGGTGGGCGGTGGCACTGAAGGTTGTGGTGTTCCCTTTTTCTCACCCTGGCTCATTAATTTTCTCATTTAGTCAGAACAGTGAAGTGTGCAAACAAGAACGGGAGTCTTGCCTACTAATGAGGACAAGAGGAGACAAGCACACTGGAGTGTATGTGTGTCTGTCTAGCTGTCAGTGAGTGACACAGGGGCTGTGTGTGTGGATAAGGATTTAAATGGGTTAAAGGACTGCAGCAGGTACAAACTAAAGACAGTTACTATACTTACATGCTATACTTCTGCTTGTGCTTGGTCTCTTAAAGACACCATACAAGTCTTCTTGCTTCCAAAGACAGAGGTTGGGGCCTGGACTAATATTTTAAAGTTTCCATTCTGTTTCAATTTCCTCACCTGTCCACAAAGCAAGATATGTCAGCAGTCTTCTCAGAACTTTGGAGACTGTATATTTGCCATCAGTAGGTTTGTAGGCAGCACTACAGTTGTATAGAGCAGTGGTTGGGTCTGACACAAAGATCTATTTTGATATCCTTGTGTACAGATACAGTACAGAGATGACAAACAGGCAGTGAGAACCATGTCAGATAAAGCTTGAATAGAATAGTAAGTAAGGCCCTCTATTGACAGAGTAAGAGTAGGGACCATTTACTCTGCCAACTTAGACTATAAGTGTCTATATTCATGTAGGGAACATGTTAAAATGTTGACTATAAACCATAAAGCTACTCTAAATGTGCATTTGGACCAGGCTGAAGGCCCCCTCAGCTTCATCTGGTGTTTTTTTCTTAACCATTCTTGGGTGTTGTTAGCTGTGTTTTGGGGTATTATGCTGTTGGAGGACCCATGACCTGCGTCTGAGACCAAGCTTTCTAACTCCAGACAGCACATTTCATTCCAGAATGCCTTAATACTCTTGGAATTTCATTCAGCACAGATTCGAGACACCTTGTGCCAGATGTGCAACCAAGTCCCCTCTGTGGTGCACGGAAGGTACAGTATTCTTTTCTCTGAACAGATGTCACTTGCCAAAAAGCTCAAATTTTGTCTTTTCTTTCCAACGGACATTCTCTCAAAAGCTTTGTGGCTTGTCAATATGCATTTTCCCAAATTCCATTCTTTTTATAATTTGCATTTAACAGCAGTGTCCTCCTCTGTCGTCTTCCATTTAGTCCACATTGGCTCAAACTGAGACGACTGGTGCAAGCTGACACTGATGTACCTTGACCTTGAAGTTCACCTCGAATCTCTTTGGAAGTGGTTATGGGCTCTTTGGTTTATATTATCTGTCTCTTCAATTTGTCATTGACCTTCCTCTTGCAGCCATGTCCAGGGGGGTTGTCTACAGTGCTGTTTACCTTAAACCTCTGTATAATATGTGCTGCTGTACACACTAGTTGGTGAGTGTCAGAGAAAAACTAGGGGCTGGCTATTGGATAAAATTTTCATTTCATACAGTTTCTTTACAAACACAACATCTGAATTCAAAATGACACCAAAACACGAATGTTTTTCTGACCCTAACCTCATTAGTTTTCTTGCCTACACTCAACCTCAGTGGGGCGTTCTCGGTCTCTGGCACGTCAACCCTGTACAGGGAACACCCACCATTCTCATGAACTACCTTGCAAATCACTTCCCCTTAATAAATCTAAAAATTCATTCACAAAAACATTTCTGTACAACGTGACAATTCCATTCTACAAAAACCTAATCAGCTCAAATACGTTCTGTACAAAAATTTAATCTGGAATGCAATTGTATAGGACGGTATTTTTTAGGAGACATGGTTGTCAGTAGTTTTTTTTTTTCAATCAATTTAATCATCAATTGAAAAGCAATGTCTAATTTCCATTAGTAATTTTCAGTATTTATTCTCTTATTGCTTTTTTACTTTGATCATTTTCAAGTTATTTCAGTGACCATTGTGGGTTTTTCTACCTTTAATGGAAGGGTACCAACAATCACCATGTTACGTCTAAGGATGGGTCTACTTCAGCTCATACTAGCAATGTTTGGAGTGCCCACAGACATGAAATGATGCAAGGCAGTATGTAGTGAAGGAAGAAAAAATGACAAGTGTGCTGCCTCATGCGGCAGGCAGTGGAAAACGGTGTGTGGTCCACTGGCTGCAGGCAAAACCAGATGTAGCTGATAATGGAAACATTTATTGTAAATGTTTGGGGGGGTGCTGTCCTACATTGCTCCATCTCCAGTTTTCAGTACAGTAGAAGAGGCAGAAATTTGGGCTAGAAAGAGTAAAGAGTGGAAGTGTTAAAGGGGTTATGATCAGGGATATGCTTTTTATCACATTTGGACGTACTGTATTTACAGTACGATGGCAGATTTATTAAGCAGATTTGTTTCTTTGATGTCTTAGAGTCATTCTGCTCTCTATTTTCATATCAGATGCATATTCTGTAGATTTAGAAGATTACTATAAAATGGTAGTTTACTTCATGGTAGTGGGAACCAGCAGTAACTTAGCTTGAATCAACCATAGCTGTGCTGACTGTAGAATTGGCTGATTTCTGCACACAACTGCACAATAAAGAGGGGCTAGGAAGTTATAGTAATTTTTTTGTATACTGCTTTCCAGTGTTCTGTAGCCTAAACTATTAAATTATCAGTTATCAGCAATGAAAACATTCATTAGTTGCAGCCACAGTGTTTGTGGCCTGTAGCTGTTTTTGCTGTAGATTCAGTTTGTAAAAATTTACAGTCGTCTGGATTTACTCAATGACTTAATAACTGAATAAAACATTCATCTGTTTTTGCCAAGCAATAATTATTTAATAAGATTTTATTTGACATTTCCTTGGCATATTGGTTTGTTTCACTCCTGTGTCTTGTGTTCAGGCTTAAAGACTTTGATTGAACTTTGTTTTACACTTTAATTTATTATAACATGCATTGGAAGAAAGTCTTGTGTGAGAAGCTGTGAAATACTGAAAGCTGTTTCTAACTGTGCCCAGACTTTAAAATGACATTTCCTTTATGAAGGAGCTGTGTTGTGTCTCTTTTTTATTTCATGCTATCAGTAACCAATAGACATTTACCTCATGGTGCAAAAGAAAATAGAAAATAAAAAACATTTCAAACTGCTAATACATATCATCCAGATCTATGGCTGGCTATTTTTACCCCCCCTCAAAAACAAGTATATATCAGTGTGTGTGTATCACCTGCAAGCCCCATGTGATGTCTTTGTGAGACGGGAAATTGTCCTTTAGTTTAATCATGGAGGATAGATCAACTATAGATCTAGGATCTAATTACCTCGACCTCCTAATGCTTGACACGTCACCTATTGCAATTCACTTCTCGATTTCAAGTATCCGAAGGAACCATTATTTTCATGTGGTGGCGTGCTCTTGAGTGGAATATGAGCTTAATTAAATTGTGTTTTTAGCATCAAATGCAATTGTACAGATTAAACTGAGACCCTGGTGGACTGGACGTCATGATTGTCCTCACAGAAATATGTAGCTAAGCATTCAGTTACTGTAATTTACATGTTTTGTTTTTAATAACAGATATAATATATATACCTTACGTAGTTGGTTCGTGAGTTTGGTTCTGAATGAATTATCTCAACAAAACAAAAATGTCCCTCTCGTTTTCCATTCTTTCTTTATTTTATTACCGCATCTTTCGGGCTATAAGGCGCTAGGGTTATAACAAAACCCAAATCAGTGTTTGACATCCGCTTCTTTTGTCTGGACAGGAGCCATTTTTGGGACAGCAGGTATAGAAAATGATTTAATGCACACACCTTACTGTTGAATCACAGATCGTATTCCTCCTGACTATGGTGGCTGTGATGCTTAATCCATCAATCAGTGCAGCTTAGTAGCTTACAGAGGCCATGCTAAAACATTTTGACAGAGTTTGGAAAGCAGTGTACCACGTAAAATCGGTTCTATGTCAGATTTAATTCATACAGTCCATTTTTGAGAAAATTAAAGTATTATAAGTTCCTTATGGTCCAAAAAATATAGTAATCTTTGTGATTCTTTCCTTTGCAGATGCTTTTATCCAAAGCGACTTACAGGGAGCTAGCGCTGGGTGTCTGGCTTTAGGACACACCTGGTAGGGATGAACTAGGTTTCAGAAGGAGTTTCGGAGGAGTTCCGAACCTGCGACCTTCTGCATCCCAGTCTGACGCTCAACCCATTGAGCTACATCCATAAACCCTAGTTACAGGACCACTCCAGACATTCTTTTTATCTTGTCTTCTGACACTCAAATGGATTTGAATTCATAACAAAAATATCTTTAAAATTGACCCATTCGTAACATTCCTCTGAATGACAGAGCTGCTGTAAACTAAATAAAAGAGCAGGTACACAGGGTTCAGAATCCTAAATTAAGAGGCGCATTACTCTAGGACGGGTTAGTCTCCAGATTATTAGGCTGAACAGTGTGTGAGCAGAAGACGGAGTGTTTATATAAATGCCTGCAGGTGCTTGTGATTCACAGTGCATGCTGGCCGTAAAAGCAGAAGTTTAAGGGAGTAAGAATAGATTTTCTGATCTATATTTCTTCAAAATGACAGAAACAACATCAATGTGAGTGGCTTAATAGCTATTTACAGGACAAGAAGTGCAGATTCTGATGCAACATTGTGTCTCTTCTCATCTTTTTTCAAAAGTTTCCCATATTCACATTATTTTTAGGCTGGATGTCAATGTACAATATATATCTCATTATTCCTTGGTCGCATAACTTACTTACAGAAACACCACTATGGGACACATTTTGATGTTTTACATGTATTTTATAAATGTCTGACAAACAATCTGCTGTTTAGCTGGCACTAATGAAATTGATTAATGATTAATCAATTGAGAGTTGTTAAAAAAGGTAAGTGCCCTTTTATGCGCCGTACAAAGTCGTGTTGTTCCACTGTTAGAGACCAAGTCTTTAGCGATTGGATAAGCTACTGCTTTGGAAATAACATTCCACTTCTTGCTTTTTCATGAGTGTAAGAGTTTTGAAGTGTGGTTTGTTAGACTCTGGTCAAGTTGTATAAAATATAAAGAATAATAATAAATAAATAAATGTATTTTGAATATTTCTTACAGCATTGTGAATCCATGTGGTTCATAGTTATATACTTTTTTCCTCACATGCACAGACTCTGAATTTAGTGGTGTCAAGTGGGTCTGTGTCAACTCTGGGTTGGTTTGAGCTGCAGAAATTGTTGAGTGTTAGATGTGTGTGGAATACCGTAATCTTCTGATACATAAAACTGAGTCAGCCCACAACATAGAGAGAGAGAGAGAGGTAGAGAGAGGGATTTGACTATTATGCTCTGCGTCTGTGTCTATCCAAGAATAGCAAACAGAGTAGAGTGGAACAGAAGATTTGGATTCCTTCCTAATCCAAACAGTGTTATTGGCATTAATAAACGTGTCTCCAAAAGCCTTACATAGAATCAGCTTAATGGTAAAACCAGTGCAAGCAAACACAAGACACAAGTCCCTCTAATACAGCTAATGACGATTTACTGCCACCCACTGATATTAACCATTGAGAATATATCCGTTGACCATTCCTCACTCTGCCTCCCTGTTTGCTTTTTCCTCTTCTCTCTTTCTCTCTTTTCTCCCATGCATCCTCACAGCCAAATCAGAGTTAAGACGGTGGATTTGATTTTAAACACTTGTGAGCAGGACATTTATCTGGCATTGATTTGACTTTTTTGTACATTTCAGTAGATATCTATCAACATAAAAAACATTAGAATATTACTATCAATTCAGTTGAATTCACGTCTTCTTTCTGTTTGTTGTTTGTTTCTGTCACATGTCTGCTGGCCACAACAACTTATTTATCATCGCTAAAAAACAAACTGTGCCATACTGTCACTGTTTCTAAATTATCTCAAACCTAGTTTGAAATCACCATACTGCAATTTCTTGTGAGCTGTAGGCATTTACTTGCTGATATGCAATGAGCTTTGTCGGTCAATACATTAATCTGGCTCTATCTGGATCCGATCCAAACTTTCCTCCCACTACAGCTCCACAGTGACACTCTTCACTCCATACCCATTTTAGAAAACATGACAAAGTGTTGTGCTGCTGCCCCTGTGTATACCAAGCTTGTTGCAGGCTATGATTTGTGGGAAAATTACATGACAGTAATGGCAGAGGAGTCATTTGGAGAAACTGCATGTTTCCTAGTGGACCACTACACAAATTGGGCCGGTGGCTCAATGTAAAAAAAAAAATCCTAGCTGCAGTAACTCAGAGGACTAAAGAGAGGAGGAGCAGGGCAGCCTGGGGCGTGCCGGGCCACAGTTCCTAGTACAAGTATCATAAAGACGTATAGCTGGATTTTCCACTTTGGTTTCTTTAAAGATAGTAATGGGCTAGGGATTTAAACTCTGTGATAAGTTCTGACCTATTCCTTGTACTTCCCGACTTGAGAAAGTCCTCTGGTATGGAAGAGAGAAAATTAATCAAGGAACTAAAAAAGTCCACTTGCTATTAAAAGACCTTTTTTTAGATAAGCATGACGTGGATGACTAGTTTTAACCTACACAATTTTATCACTAAACGAGCTAAGACAAAAAACTTACATCTCACATTGAACATCTGAATAACCTTGTTGCGGGCAATTACACATAGTGTGAGGTGAAAAATGAAAATACAGTTTACTCCTCTGTTGAGAACCATTAATCTCTGGACGATTCACCTGTCTAATCTTTGACATTTCTTTATGCAGACACGTGTGCATCCTACAGTTAGAGCCTTTGACGTGCTTATGTGACTGAAAATTATTTTGTATGAATACGGAAAATGATCTGGTTGCACCAGTGTAAATGACTCACCGGGATGCGCTTTGGTAGCACCTGAAGATGAGAGTGACTCAGATTAGCTGATCTGAAAACACATTTACAGCGTTTGTGTTGCAGCCTCTGTGCTCTGTGACTGAGAGTGGAGCTCAGCAACTCCTCACAGAGCAGCCGGACTTTACTAGTTACTTACTCTATATTTAAAATGAGGCGAAGCTAATCTGGGTAAGGTTGGACACACCTTGGCCTAGTGCCTCCCTGCCATAAATTCCTGCCCCTCATCAGTCATAGTGAACTCTTCTCTCTTCTCTTTGTTCTCAGTCATCCACACACACACGGGCTACACAGCTTTTCAGACAGATTGTGACAGGGTTCATGATGCACAGGAGCGTATCACATAGTATTCCTCGTCACAGTGCTGGTAAGGGACAGTACAAAGTAAAGCATATCTATGCTCCTCAAACTTATTTCATTTTTTAATTCTCTCAATTCAGATATTTTTATAATTCATCAATTCTTCAGGTTTTTCATTTATTAAATAGTTGCATTTTCTGATACAGCTTTTTGATGTGCAGGTTTTTCTGTTGCTCTTGTTGTTTCATAAATCGTCACAGCTAAATAAATGTTTTACTGCATGCACTAGTGAATGTGAATGTGAATGTGAAGTGTGACACAGTTTTTATTCCCAGTCCCCTGGAAAAGGAAACTTATTATGAACATAAAACCTGTGCTGTCTTGTACTGAGTTGCACATTTCGAAGCTGGAGATTTGATGTCATATATAAGTTTCCAGAAACCAACTAGTAACATAAGGTTTTTCATCGGCTTCTCTACCAACAAACGGCTCAATATAATGTCACACCAGACATTAATAAGCAGCTACAGATAAGGCTCATCATCTAAACTACTACAGTCCCTACTTTTCGCCTCTTCATCAAGAGGGTGTAGAGTAATTAATTTGTTGGTGATTGCTGAAGGGAAAAAGTCCCCCGGGAGCTTCATCATGTTCCAAGGTCTCTTTCAAGCTGAAGTTCCCTGTAGCATCTCTCAAAAATACCTTGTACATTTATTTAAATAGCTTAGACTAAAACGTTTTGCATATTCATGTCAAGTGCTTCAGTTGTATGCCAACAGTTGAGTCTTAGATCGGTGTGAGCTCTGAATGTGTGACTGACAACCCAGGTGTGTTCGCTGATTGGTTGTGAAGTGAGAGGCTATGAGGAAACCTCTGCTCGGTGAACTGAATACAGCATCTTGCTTTGTGTTGGATGCTCTTTCAGGACAAATAAACACTTTTAGTATAAACTCCACATTAAACTCCTAATTGCTTTGCGGGGTAGGCGTGGCTATATTCTGCACTGTGTGGCCCTGTGATTATCCAGGAAAACGCATTATTTATTCACAAGGGGAATTTAAAGTTTTTCTAAATGAGGAAAATACAGCATGTCGTAATTCAACTATGGAAACAAGATTAGAGCTTTTCTAGGCCTTCTTAAATATAGTGTTTCCCAGGGACTTTGAACTGAACTGAAGCGTGGCTGAGTGTCAGCTGGGATGTGTATCCTAAACAACTTTCTGTGAATTTGTAGCTAGTGTTTGAGCCCGGGTTGTCAGCAGCTGGGTCAGATAGACTTAATAGGAATTATCCAATTATCTGGGGGGTGTCTGATGCCATGGCATCCAAAACCATATACTGTACCTGTTAATTTATAGCAGCCTGGTAGCACAATGGGATAAGCATCAGACTGGGTATCAAAAGGTGGCAGGTTCGAATTTCAGCCCAGACTCTCAGCCCCTCCCCCATACCAAGTGTGTCCCTGAAAGAGATACCCAGCGCTAGCTCCCCGGGCACCCCTGTGACTGCCCACTGCTCCCCCCAGGGGGGAGCAAATATGTAATCCACAACAATTCAAGATTCAAGATTCAATTCAAGATTCAAAACACTTTATTAATCTCAGAGGGAAATTGTTTTGCCATGAATACAGCCGCTCGCCATACAAAAGGTTAGAAATCCCACCACCATAAGTAGCACCAACGAAATATAAATATAAAAACAACAGCCATATAGGCACAATAAACAA
>JAUMHF010000025.1:6380332-6398905 GCA_032359275.1 Microctenopoma steveboyesi
GGCAGAGCCTTCAGCTATCAAGCTCCTCTCCTGTGGAACCAGCTCCCAGTTAAAGTTCGGGAGGCAGACACCCTCTCCCTTTCTACCTATCAGTACATAGAATCATTGCTGTAGATAGAAAATTACATAATAACAACATACACCCGACTTTATAAAGGTCATAGACCATTGGTACTGTACTGAAATGCTGAACTTTACTTTAGTTTAGTGTTTGTTTGACCCATTTGTTCAAAAACACATGGTTGCACACATATATTCTTACATACTTCAATATTGATGTAAAAAAGATCCATAAAGAAAACACCATTGGTACATGCACTGCACACAAACACACACACACACTCTTTCTGTTAGCATAATATTAGCATTTGCCAAACTCACGGACTACACACACACACACAAGCAGACCCCGACATATCTTTTGGCATCGACCAGATTGATATCTCCAATCGTTAATAAAGATGAGGTTCTCTCTGCAGGTGTGATATAGCTGAAAGCATAAACAGTTGTTTGCTGTGAACTGTGGGTGTTAGGCACCCTGAGGAGCCTGCTTCTCGCAGTTTTAAACTCTCTGGTTCTGTTGTTGAACTGGATGTGAAGAGACTTTAGAATGTGCATGTTGGTTCAAGTGCTGATGTAGAGCAGCAGTTTTGGGACTCTCTCTTTTAGTGGGAACGGCGTCATTTAGTGTTGTGTTGAAGTGGATGTAGACAGACTTTAGCCCAGTTTTGTCTTAATAAATACACAGCTGGAATAAACATGAGCTCCCCCATACCACTTGCTTACTTAATGTCGGCATGACTGAGCCAAAAAAACTACTGACAAAATCTTAATTCTTTAAAGGGGAAATTAAGTGAATGGAGGAGCATGGAGGGGAGAGTGTGCATAATAGAAAAGTACTCTTAAAGTGATAGAACAAATTACTCTTTCAATTTCAGTTACACAATTGTTAAACAATGGTTTGTCCCCTCTATGCCTGTGTTATAATCTGTGGTGGCCAGTTGAAACTATTTATATTTTTGGCGTGGGGAGCACTTTTGGAGTCTAAACACATATCCATAGCATAAACCAAAGCACCTGAAAATACTAATGATAAACTGTATTATATACTTCACTAGACAAACTCTTTATTCTTCAAAACACAGCAACGTAACTTAAACATAATCCTCGCACAACACCACACAGCGCTCTCTCTCCCTCGCTCTCCCGCATGAAGCATGCTGTGCCGCTGACAATGAGACACTGACTTAATAGTAACAGATGAACTTGGTTTCTGATACCAAGCTACCCATCTAACTTAATTTACATAACACAAGGTTTTCATGTTTATCAGATTATTAAATTAACTGAAACTGTATAACTGGTGTCTGACAGCAGTTTCACTAATCATTTTAAGCAATGTAGCAGTTAGCATTTTTCATGTAGCTGCTAGTCTGTTCACGTTTTCTCATTTCAGATGGGGTTCTTCCGTGTTAATATTTAGCTTTTGAATTAGCTTTCTCTATTACTAAAAAAAATGCTTTTTCAACTGACTGTAAACAAAACACCAAAATTGCTGCGAGTGTCCCGTTGAATTCCCTGGTTTGGAGCTGTAACCTCGGTCTTGTGGGCAGACTCAGTTTTCATTGACTAAAATTAGAGGATAATAGTCATGGATAATTCTGACTAAAATAAGACTAAAATGCTCTGAAACTCAACTAGACTAAAGACTATGGACTCAACCAAGACTAATAAAAATTGAAATCACAGACTATACTAAAACAAAAATTAAGAAAGGTTGCCAAAGATAACCATAGGCATGTGACATTTTATTTATTTATTGGTTTATTCTATTTCAATTATGCTTTTCAGAACTGTATACAGCATTTTGGTCAACAGTGTTGTGTTTGAAGTGCTTCAGAAATAAATTGAATCAAAATTATCTTTAGTCAACATAATAGTTAAATAATAGTGAAAGTACAGTGAAGTCAGTTATCTAAGAATCGTATCCCACATTCATCCAGTGATTAAATATAGTTTCCAAAGCATGAAATATTCCTTAAAAACGAATTTTATTGAGCAAAATTCAGAAATGACGTTAGATGTTTTATTTGTTTTGCTCCAAAACTATGAGTGCAGGTAATTTAAAAAGTAGTGTGACAAATTATTGCTCCAGGGGGTTAATAAGAGAAGTAATATTATAATGTTTGACATTAGTTGTGAGTAATGACAGTTTTAGTATTTGAGTTACGAGCCCTGGCACTAATTTTTCTTCCCCTCTTCCCCTCTCCACTTTATATCTGCCTTTCTCTGTAGGACACCAATACAGTATGTGTGAGACAGCAAGGATAAAAAGCCTCTTGGTCACAGTCAGTGATTGTTTTCATTTGTATTTCCAAGTTACTTATGCAGTACCCTGCATTTGATGAAATAGAGAAGATAAGTAATGAGCTAATTAATTTTAATTGTAATAAATGGGTGGTTTTGGATTTCAATCTGGTAACATATCAAACTGACATATATGCTTTATGAAGAAACTGTGTGGCATGTTGTGGTAACAATATGTCTTTGCAAAGTGTTTTCATCAGGATAAGGTATTGCGCACATGGTACCACAGTGGGGTTTCATTTCTGGAGGAAATTAGTTGAAGTTTATTCAGAGACCAGCTGCACTGTTGCCTGGTGACTGAGTGTGTTTCTTTATGATTCTAATTTAATCGGTAATCCTGCAAATTAATCTGCAAAATCTATTCAGTAAGAAGCACTAAAGGATGTTGTATCCTGCCAAATGCACTCTTCCTGTACTCTTGTCAGTGTGTTCATGTAGGTAGTTTCTGTGTTTTTGGAATATAGAGAGATGACTGTGTTTCCTTAATCATGGTTGGTTTTAACCTTAAATATTTTACAAGCTACATAAAATATTAGGTTACTCTTTGTAGTAAAACGTAGTGGTAATATTAGGTCGTAACACTTAATGCTTAATTACCTTGTGTGCTAAGCTTTGGTTTTTCTTTTGGCCTCACTTAATTGTGACTTGGACCAAATTGTTGTAATGTTAATACACAGAATAACCATCAGTTGATTCTTTTGTTGTTGTTTGTTTTGAGAGGAAAATGTGGAAATGGGATGTGCAGTCAGAGACTGGAAAACAGTTACGTCATTGTCATCAACTGTGGAGAAATATCCATGTCTCCCATCTTCAAAATGAAGTGGAACATAAAGTTGTCTGAGGAATCATGCAGCAATTGGTCTGCATGGCCTAAAGTCAGAAAGTTGTGAAATAAACTTTACAAACTTTTAGGCATTGACATTTATAGGGACGTAAATGGTCTGTCATGTGGAAGTAACACAAATGGAGTGAAAGTATACCTAGTGTTTGGACAATCTAAAAGTGCATCTAAAAAGTCAGAGGAAAGAGTTCATCTCCTATCTGACAAAAGAATGTCAGAGTGATGCAACTTTGGTCTTGTTGTACCAGAGGTGTCCTAATTGGTTAGAAATTGCCACAAGGTGCCGTCCAGAGAGTGAGATGTGTGCAAAGAGAGTGAGATGTGTGCAACGACTGTGTGAGGAGAGTTGTTACTAACTTTAGGCCTAAACAATTGAAATCTTTTGACAGATTTTCTTTGGGCTGCAGCTGCTCCATCAGGATGAGGAATATATGCTGTGTGTGCAGAAACCACATTGCAACGATTGTTATTATTAACAAGGAAGAAGCGACTGATTTGGATCTGTCATTTTGGCCACATAAATGGTGAATGCTCTGTACTTTTCTATTTTATATGTAACCCAAGCACTTTACATTACCTTTACTTTTCATTTACAGGCACGCATACTTGCACACTGACATGGTCAGAGCTGCCAAGCAAAGTGCTGGTCTGACCCACTGGGAGTCACTTGGGTTCACTGTCCTTGTCATGTGTAATCAGGAGGACCTTAGGGGTTCGAGTGCTCTTTTGGCATCACAAATAAAACTTGCATTTAATAATTTCTCCACTACGCAGCGTGAAATCTGTGAAAAAGAAGCTGCATTTATGCAGAACACTGGTTTTGCTGGTATTATTGTAGGCATTGATCATGCTGGTAAGTGCTCAACAGAGATTGATAAGGATCATTTTACACAGTTTGCTTTATAATAAATGTACCCTACTATAAAGATCTCACTTGAAAACCGATGGTGATTACAGCATTGCAGAGCTACACTGTCTGAACTACAAAACTCTGCAAAACTAATACAGTGGTCCCTCACATGGTTCACCTTTCGCAGCTTGGCAGATTTTTTTTTTTACAGCACACTGTGTGGTTTGCGTCATGATGAGCGGACAGTTTGAACTTTCAGAGTGTATAAAACAAGAGAGAAAAGTGTGAAAATGTTAATGTCTGAGAAAAGTTTGTGAAGTGTGTAGTAAGTTTTACAGCCTTTTATGATAATTATATCATATATATATATATATATATATGATAATTATGGTAAAAATAAAGCCCGCCTATTGCGGGGTATCTTTAGAATGTAACTCCCGTGATTAATGAGGGAACACTGTACAAAAAGAAAAAAAAGTTAAGCATTGAATATTAAAAAGTAAAACCAGTGACATCACACATTCTTTTATGAATAATCCTATTCCTTACTGAGTGCTGGAGTAGAAGGTTTCATAAATAACTTGTGTCCTACGCTGAGGTAGGAGTATTTTTAATATTGAATTAACTTTCAGTACAACTCTCCATGTTATTCTGAGATGCTGGAGCTCACGCTGAAAGTTGGCTTTGCATTCTGCTAATTCACGATGAGTTTGTTTTTAGTGATCGATAATGTTGGCTTAAACTTCACACCTCTGTGTGCCACCCTTTGGGATTTTGAAATGGAAAACACTTTGATGTGCTAATTAAAAGTATTATTCCTGAGCCTTAAGTAGTAGCATGAATTCAGTTATTCAGCCTAAGTTTGCGCTTAAAATGCCTGCGTATGATTTTTAAAAACATCTGTGATGTAACCTTGTTTATCCTGGGATTGAGGAGCAGAACAGTTTGGGCTGTTGTCACCAGCTTTTTCACCAAAGACCTGCACAGGAAAGAGTCTCTACACCTTCTTTGTTTGCAGGATGTTGACTGACATGCTGTATCTTGCAGCTGGTGAGCTGTGTAGTTTTTCATTTCACAGCCTTCAATTCATCCCAGTTGGAGTGTCAGTTGGTCGCCTTCGGTGTTTCTAACAAAACAGCTTGATGAGCGTGTCCCGATGACTGTTGTTGTCCTCGACTTATCACATATAAGAAGCTCATAGCCTCCAGTCTGTGCTTCAAGGTCTGGAGCCTTGCTTGTTCTCGTGCCTTTGCTCTGTGTTGTGTGTGTGATTCAGACTCAGACTGCAGTCAACTAGCTGGTTGGACAGAAAACCAGTGGAGCTCCAGTGCCTCAGGCTTGAATTTAAGCTGCTCTGACACAGGACATGCTCTGCTGCTAACATTAGATGCATAGCTTTAATGACCGAGTTCTAGGAAACCAACACAGAAGTTCGCACAAGTTGATACTGTCAATGTGGAGCTCCATCAGTAATTCATCATCCATCTGTACACTTGTACACTGAGCTGTAAATGAACTTTTCTGCTTCTTCTGGGGTGTGAGAGTTGGCTTTTTATCTTTGTCTTTGTCTTCCTCCCCTTCCTTTCTTGACTTATCTGTTTGTGACGCTGTAGTTGGTGTCACGGGCTGTTTTTAAAATCTCACACTTCTTCTTGGTCGCTATCCAGTGGGATTTCCTGTTGGTGTTGTAAAGCATAATTTCTCTCCTCCTCGATTCATCTCCTTTCACCTGCAGCGCTGAAAAGCCATGAACACGGCTGTTCCCATGATACTGCTTTCTATTTGCTGTGCTGAAAGGCATTGTGTAAACAGGTGCATAGCAAGGAATTTTAACCAGATTGTGGATGACTCAAGGTTATTTGACCTTGTTTGCAGGAGAAGTGACTACAAAAACGTGACAGTGACACTTGTAAAAACGTGTCTTTCATCCCAGAGAATCTGAGATTTAGATCGTCACTCACTTTGAGGACAAACAAAATCCTTCTCCCTCCTTATCCCCCACTACCTCTCCACCCACCTATTCCCACACACGATGCATGGCCTCATTTGGCGCAGAGTGAAATAGAAGGCAAAAACAAACACACTAAAAATACAGCTGAAAACCTGCGTGTAGGACCTGTGTGTGCTCAGGCACACATTTTGTCTCATTGTTGCAGATCTATTTTCATTACACACTACGGCCTATGGGACGTAGAGTGATGATTGCTGTTCTTTCTTTTTTGCAAGCACCAGACATATAAAAAAAACTTGATTGACTTTCAGTACTCTTAGCGCAGGACCCACAAAAGAAAGAAACCTAAAGGACAAACAAACACCTGTGGATCTATTAAAACAAGCTTTAAGAGCGAGCTTTATATTCTATTTTATACAAAGCTTCCAGAGATAAGAGATGTTCTAGGCTGAAGCACAAAGAGAAATATTTAATGTTAAACACGTAGATTAAATATTTACATTAGATGTAGTTATGCACTGCTGTGAAAAAGTATTTGCTTCCTCCCTGACTTTTGCATATTTATCACACTGAAATGAAGCAGGTCATCAATCAAGTTGTAATATTACAGAAAGATAACCATAGAAAATATAAAATTCTGTTTTTAAATGCTGATTTCATTTATTGAAGACCCAAACATCCATCACGGTTTACGGACCTCAAACTACTTTACAAATGTATTAACCTTCTGACACTATGTGACTGGTTTTATTTCTATAGAACTCTCCTGGAGATCCCTGTCCTCTTTTCAAGAGGGACAGAATAATTAAGCCAATCAAGGTTTGTCAAGTGACAATACAACAAACCGCTTGAGTTATTTTAAAATGTGCAAGTTGGTATTCAATTTGTGTGGATAAACCTTATTTAGTGCAGTGATCTCCACCTTCCTTGGGGACACAGCTGCAGCACAGGGTGTATGTGATTTTAATTCCACTCTGGATTCGTTGGTAATTGAATTTATTATAAGGACACCGGGCTAAATCGCCTGTTATTTCGCAGTCAGTTGAGGTTCCTAATTAGAAATTAGCTCAAACATTCTGGTGCACAGCCCTCAGGGAGTGTCATTGTCAGTCTACATCTCTGACATACCTACCAATATCTAGTAATTACAGCCACAACTTTCTAGATAACAGCGCAGTTGTCATTATCTCAGTGTCGCTATATGCTATAACCTCCTGTCCACATCGTTAACAAAGTGCTAATTTACAGGCTTCCATATAGAGACGTTAAAGAAGTGTCAACATTTCAACCAATATGTGCGGGAATGTGGTAAATTACTTTTTTTTTCATCTCATTGTGTAAGAAAATTCCACTCAGAGCTTCCAGCGAAGGACTGAGTCTCAGAAAATGATTTGTTGTCTTTACATCGAGAGACTGGCACACTCTGACAGAGGGATCAGTAAAGTAAAATATCTGTGGTAACCTTTAAAAGTCTGAAAATGAGTTTTTCATGTTGTGCATTTCATGAGAGTAAATGCTTGCTCAATTTGACACAGCTTTCACAGGTCAAGTCGTCTTTCTTTATCCCGTAATACATTTAAAAACTTAGATTTTTGTTACTTGAGAAACTAAAGGAGAAACAGAGAGAGAAAGAGGGAAATATTTGCTCTGTAAAAGAAAAAACAAAGGGGATGGGGGCACTGCTGTTCAGAAATGAAAACCTCTGTTCTGGTGGAACACAGGATGTGGACACTGGAGAGATGAAGATATTTGCCTGTCGAGAGTTAAGAGAGTTTAGGTCTCACTGGACTGGGGTTGAAGATCTGACTTCAAAAAAGAAAGTTTCTTTTTCAGTGGGAGTAAATGCTTTCTTATGATTCTGACACTTGATATTTCTGGGAGCATGTGACTTGTTCAGCAGAACAATTCTTTTTTTTATTCGATTTATAACAACATTAATATTTTAATAGTAGATTTTTCCAATGTTACTTTTTCTTGTACAAAAAATTATATATTCCTTATTTATATATTTATAGATTATCTATTCTAAGAGACCTTACATTGAGTTTATGATGATTCTGAAGATGCGATTAAAGTTGATAAGTTGATTCTAGTGTAATAACAATTTTAAATTAACAAACATGAGCCTAACCAAGCTTTAACTATAACGATATGATACCATGAAAGAAATTATAAACAGATTTAAAATAGCACATATCTCGTATTGTATTACTGGTTGTATTTTGTACTTTAATGGACAATTTGTAGTCATTTAGTGTTGGCAGCTGTTGAATACTTAATAGGGTCTAGACGGCTGTCTCAAAGCAGTGTCAGTGCTTGTGTCTCAAACGCAAGCACTGACATGTATGCTCCAATTTTTATTTAACAAAACCTGAAAATGTAAATAGAAATTGTTTACAATTACATTACATTGTAAACGGAAATATATAGTCACATAGCCTATGTCTCCGGTGTTATGATGTATAAAATTTAATTTATAACATACATTTACTGCACTTCATGCAGGGCACTTCCTGAAAGTGCACATTTCAACAACATGGTTTGGTTTGAGAGTGGGATCTTTCTTTGCCAGCCTGAGTCACATAAATTCTTGGCTGTGGTGGGTTTGGGATTTCTCTGGCCGGTGTAGTTGTTGAGCATCTCGGGGTAGAAACAGCTAACGCGATTTCTTAAATAGGTAGCGTTCCCAACATGTATTTGTGTGACAGGCTTTAGACACAGCATACGGCTTCTGCAGTTCGTAGATCCAAAATGAGTCGAGGCGTCAGCTTTTAAAATGTTTATTTCTCAGCCTCTGCTCCACTGGCACGTAAGCAGTGAGTCATATCTCGTCAAATGTTTTGGCTTGTCTGCAACAACTTGGCTTGAATTGACCCCTGACTATGTTATTTATAATTATAATATTTTTGCTCTTGTTGGGCATCTAAAAAACATGTAAAGTAGTGCAGGAACAACCGTCAGTATATGAACGCAGATGCACTGATGCACTCGTCTTGATATTTTCAGTGTTAACACTACTGAAGATACAGCTACAGTGTTAAATAGTATGACTGTATGCTTGGCTAGAGAGCAGGGAAATGGGGATGCACACAGGGAGGATATTTTTGGAAGGGGTCGAAACAGGCAGGGAAAAAGCTGTGTGGATTGAAGTTGCTAAGCAACTCCATTTACCCCTGTATGAATGTACTAAGATATGAATCAAGTGCAAAATGACTGACTGAGAGCTGAAGAACAAGCAATCCAAAAGAAAACTGTTTGGAGTTGACATTTCTGGTAAGGGCTGTTTGTGGAGAAGAGGTTTACACGCTCTGCTGAAGTGGCCTGAGACTACATTCATCCCTGCTGCTACCACCGCTGCACTGCACACATCCCATCTGCAAAGATTAGCCTCAATTGTAGAGACTTGTACTATTTTTAACTGACCTAACAACCCAGCAAAGAAGGGAGTCAGGGTTTCCTACATGAAACCCTGTGTTCATTTTTGTCCCCTCCATTTGTTTGATCGTGAGGCCAATAGATCCATTACTATATATATATATATATATATGGAGAATATATATATATGGAGAGAGAGAGAGAGAGAGAGAGAGAGAGAGAGAGACCCTTGTCCCCATATAATTTGCATTCAAAACGGGACTTCAGTTTAAATCAATTATCAGTCTAACTGGAATTATACTTTACCTCCAGGTGTTGTGTTGTTTATGTGTGGCCCCAGTCTGACCCTTCAGCACTGGCTCATGCTCTAACAGCTCACACGCTCCCATAACCAACTGACTTGAGCGATGCATCATTTACGTCATCGCAGCAATACCCACACAGTTCCTTTCCCCCATCAGTCAGTCAGTCTGTCTACCCACTGTAATTCTTGCTGTCCCGTCTTATCTTTGTTCATGAGACATTCCTTCACCTCTTCTCTCTCTCCACATCACTTAAGTCTTTGCCTTCCTCTTCCTCCACCTGGTCTTCCTCTGAGTCGTCCTCATCGTCACTTATTTCTCGTTGAGGTAGAACTTTGGTCTTTTCTGTGTACAGCTGAGATCAAGGGCAGCTTAGCTCCCTGTTGTACTGGAACAGTGTGTGTATCATCTAAGCAACGGGATTTGGAGGCAGAGGTTTTGTGTTGTACCACATTTGACTGCTAACCACGCACCGACAAGATGAATACATAGTGTGGGAAGTTGAAGTTATACGAGGTCAATTTAGGACCAGAGCTGCATGTTTTATTATGTCACAGACTTAAGCAGCAGTGGCAACAAACTGTCAAGTTTTCTAGACTGGTTTACTTTAAGCTTTTGCGTAGCCGCTTATCTTTAGAAAACTTAATAACAGCTTCAACATTGGGTTAAATAAAATAAGACTGTCTCAGGGGAAAATTTGACTTGGATATCACTGCCTGCAGTACAAAACAACATCGCAATAAGAGCTGGAATTGCTGCCTCATTGTTAAACTCCTCTGCCAGCCAGTCAAGTTGCATTTGACATGCATGTCTCTCCAGACTGACTGTATCAGTTCATCCATGAACACCATTTGCTCTGTTAAAATCAAACTCCCTCCAGGTTCTCTGATGTTGTGTTGACGAGAAGTGGACAGACGTGAGGTCACGATGACCTTAACCTGTCACTACCGAAATCTAATAAGTTTGTCCTTAAGTCCAAGCGAACGCTTTTGCTTGTTTTAAAAAAGGTCCTTCACAGTGTTCTTGTGAAATGTGTTTGTGAGAAGTGCACATACATACAGACAACCTAAAAACATAATAGCTCTGGCTACAGCTGTCACTATTTATCGCAAATGACAGAACTCAATTCAAGTCCAGTAGTTCTTCTTTTTCTTCAGTTTGTATTTTTATGTTTACTCTTATCCAGATTTATGTGCATGTACATTACATAGCAGAGAATACATTTCATTGTAACATGTGAAAACTTTATCAATGACAATAAAATGTATTCTTCTTTTTTCGCTTCTTCTTAATATGTATAACTGGTCTGCAAGAAATCATGGAGGAAAATTGTATGTTTTCTAAAGAATTTATTTGTCTTGCACTGCCTCACAAAAGTATTTGAACACCTGGCAATCAGCAAGAATTTGCTAAAAAGTTTGAACTGTGGTTGATATTTCCTTAGGACTGTGTTAGGTCATTGCAGGACTCCTTTTAGTGCAGCATTGAATTATAACAGTGTCTTCATCATGATGATGACATGACTTGATGTGACTTTAATTTTAAATTTACTGGTTTATACAAGCTTTGCTGTGCATTTGCAGAAAGTATACTGTCCACTTTCCTCAAATGTGAATGCTGCAGGATTGAACTTCCCAGTGAGGAATGATAACTTTATTTAACTCCAGTATGACAAGTGTGAAAGTAGATTGCAGAGACAAAATGAAAGTGTACCCATACCATAAGTAAACAGCAGCACAACACAAACTGGCTGAGTTGAAGAGTTTAACTTTGCTTAAACCTTTTTTTTTATTTTTATATTTTTTATTCAGTATGATTTACTTTTGATTTGGTGATCTGCAAGATGCTAATGCAAATATGTTTGTGCATGTTCTAATATGATATTTGCATAGCCATAGTTTTAAATGCATCAAACTTAAGGCCTTTTGTATTCCATTAAATTAAATACTATTCGGTATCTGTTTGGCTTGCACAATATTAAGCTGTAAACAACCAGGTTCATTAGATGCTATGAATGCAGTCTTTAGTCCTGTAGTTGTGAATGCCAAGTGTATTTGCTGTGTGTTTGAATCTTCTCCCTGGTTGCTCCCCTGTCTGCTAGTCCCTGAGCGAACTGGTGAGCAGATGGGAGGTTGTAGGGGCTGAGAGGGGTTAGCGACAGTCAGGAGGGGAGGGGGTTGGGGGGTTTGGAGGCTGTGTTGTGAGGGAAGAAAAAGAGGAAGTAATGATACGCCACGTCTACTACATTAACAGGCCTTATGTTTAGGAGAGCAGAGCAGACGTTGCATGTGTATTTGTCATGTGGCCTGTCATCTGCTGTTAAAATGCACTCTGTGACATTCAGATCACATTGGTACTGCAAGTTTACTTATTTTCTTTATAATTCATTTCCATAGTTGTTGCTGCTCTAGCGTGTCATTGCTGTGATATTTAGTAACTGTATAGATCAGTTTTATAACTGAGGTATAATGTAAAACTGCTGTCCACGTTGACACGTTTCTGCAGCATCGCTTGGACATCTGGGGCAGTGCCCTTGGATTGGCAGACCTGCTTGGTAGTCCCCCTTTTTTAAGAAGGGTAACCAGAGGTTGTGCTCTAACTATAGGGGGATCACTCTCCTCAGCTTTCATGGTAAGGTCTTTGCAGCTGTTCTGGAGTAAAGAGTTTGACCGATAGTCCTTAGGAGCAATACGGATTCCTTCCTGGTTGTGGAACACTGGACCAGCTCTACAGCCTGGCCAGGATTCTGGAGGAGGCATGGGAGTTTGCCCAACCAATTCACATGTCTTTTGTGGATTCTAGAAGGCATTCAACCATGTCCCTCGAACATCCTTTGAGGCAGGGGTGGGCATTCCTGGTCCCCGAGGGCCGCAGCCCTGCTGGTTTTCCAACTATCTCTGCCCTACAGGCTGCTGATTACCTTGATCAGGTGTGTTCAGCCAATCAGAAGTCACAAATGTATGGATGCTTGGAAAACCAGCAGGGCTGCGGCCCTCGAGGACCAGGAATGCCCACCCCTGCTTTGAGGTGATCTCCAAGAGTAGGGAGTGCAGGACTTGTTGCTACAAGTCATTAAGTCCCTGCACAAGAGGAGCAGTTCAAGTATCCCTGGGTCTTGTTCACAAGTGAGGGATCGAGCGGGAGGTTGACAGACGTGCGGCATCTGAAGTATTGCAGTCTATGTACCAGTTCATCGTGGTGAAGATAAAACTGAGCCAAAAGGCAAGGCTTTCAATTGACCAGTCAATCAAAGCCTATGGCCACAAGCTCTGGGTAGTGAGTAAAAGAACAACTCTACAAGGGTCCAAAATAGGATTTCTCCTTTAGAAATAGGGTGAGAAGTTCTTTCATACAGATATAGTATCACTATGAATATTTATTCTATTTAAATAGTAATTTTTTTTTTACTCTATGCATTTTTCCATTCAAATAAGATCATACATTAGAAATGAGCATGTGCATATCTTCACAACCCATTGGCCGAATCAGATGATCTGCCCCTCTATTGATCAATCACAGGAGAAACACGAGAAATTACCCAGATTTACCTAGGAAACACCAAACATGAACCAGAAGGGCGTAAAAACAAAGTCTGTATATTGCACCAAGAGCCTCCGCTTTGATCAGCCCTTTATCTCCATGTAAACAACTGGGAACATCATGATTCATTTCTAACTAACATAGAGCCATAGTAGTTATAATTAGATGGGTTGTTTCGAGCTGGAATATAGGTTTTGACCACAAACCCGCAAAAGTAAGACATATTTTATTGTTTGTCTTTTTTGCTACTCTTTGGCTGCTAGCTTGCTGAGTTTTAGTGACATTTTAAACATTTACACATGACCTAATTTCATCATATTTTTGTTTAATATGTCGATCTCTGTCTTGTAATATGTATTGCTTGTGTTTGTTGAATAATACATAAAATAAAATTAATATTAAATATTTAAAAAATAATACATTTGCAAATAATTTATCCCCAATGCAGGCTTAGTTAAATGTTACGCCAAGAAACCTTTATTAATTTAGGTTATTCCATTTATTTATTAACGAGAGATGTGTGTTTTTGGTTTGCTTAAAATCTATGGACATTTGAATAATAGAAATTGTTTCTGAGCAGTGACAAGTCAAATTATTCAGTATCTTCACTGAAGCTGCAGGGCACGTATCGTTCCCCATCAAAATTATTTAATTGAGCAATCATTAACCCAGCGCAGAATCATTGTCCTCAGGACGATGTGACTCTGAGGACAAATTGAGCAACTGTCAAACTTGATGACGCTCAAGCTATGCTTTCAGGCATAAGCCCTTTAGCCTGTGAACAAGGATGGAAAGAGATGGCAATCATAATATCTTTACAACAGGTTGCTTTTTATTCCTAGTTTGTAGCTGCTGTGTAACCATGCGCTCCTTTTTAGATGACAGATTTTTATTTTCCTTATTTTGCAGTTCTGCAGCTGTGCTGCTCTTTTTTTATCCTTGTGGCGTGTTGTTGATCCTGCGTTTGAAGGAGGACAATGAGTGGATCAGAGGTTAGGGCCAGAGTCTCCTCTCTGTCTGTATGTTTGTGTTTGTGATCAAGACCTTAGAACTTGTGATAATTGACTTTAGAGAACAATTCTGGACATTACCTTTCTTTTGTGAATTTCAGTTAGTCTGAGCATGTTCAGATGAGATCAGAAAGGAAGCCCGACATTTGCAGACAGGAATGGTGTGAAATAAATTAAAATCATAATGCATAATTGTCAATATTGCTCTGTTGTTACCACTATAACTCCACACCTTGTCAAAGAGAGATATATGCTGCTGAAAGGAAAAACCACCCTGTAAATATTGCTCTGAAAATCTTAATTGTGACATATTTGACATTTCTTGGCCCTTGTGTTGTTTCCTGGTGTATATATCTTATTGCTGTGTATAATGGGACAAATATAGACCCTGTTTCACTTTGGGATATTTCCAGCAGTTAAAATGGAGCAGCAGAACAATGTTTACTGATCCACAACACCAACAGTGAATGTCAAGTTTTGTTGTCAGTGCTGGAGAATCAAAGAGCAGGAGGATCGTGCTACACAAACCATTTTAAACTGACATTCTGCAATCAAAGAAAGACAAATCTGTCATACAGATGCTAAAGTCACTGTCACAGTATAGAGGGCCACAAATAATGCAACCCCAAGACATGTTCCTTTGGAACAAGCTGACTGTGTTTTCTCAAATAAAAAAATTAGGCCAGCTCCAGTAATGCAACTTTAGATTATAGATTATAGATAAATATACAGCTTTCCAGTCATAGCTGCAAACACATGCATTGAGTATTTGCAATGACACATTTGCGAGTAACTAAGTCATATGTTGTACCTAAGTACCACTGTAACGCACCTTTATTGTTTATTTCCATTGCTGGGTTACTTTTACTTTTTTGCTGTTGTACTAATTATAATATTTATATATACGTTCATAAGTATAGTATTATTTATAAATTTTTTAATGTACCACAAATTCTTTATTACATATTTAGTTGCCGGATATTTTGTGCAGCCATAGATTCTCAACAAAATATATTATCAACTAATTTATTCTATTGTATTATTATTATTATTACACTTTTTTTTATTGAGTTCGTATATTCCTAACACATTTCTGAAAACTACATTGCAGGTGCATTGTAAAAACACTGGAGTTGCAAATTAGTTGGTGTTAATAATGAATGTGATGTAATGGTTCTCCAGCTGCGATATGCTTTACAGGGAACATCAGCTCTATATCCTTTGTGTTTTTAACACAACAATTGGACATTTTCTGCTAAACTAATTTCTCCAATCAGTATTTATATTTCTGAATCTTCTAAATTTATCTGAACATTATTTTCCACCACATAATCATAAAATACCTCTACTGTCTCCCCACCACACATCCGTGTGTATACTGCCATCTCCTCACTAAACTAGAAACATGCACAAACTACTCGAACGACTTCACAGCCTATTTGCTGTGTGCTCATGTGAGTTTGAGACAGGCTGATAACGTAATGAAGATATTTGAATTACAGCAGTTAAAACTGGAGGTGAATTTTGTGTTTGGTCTGAGCCATAAGATAATTGCAAAAGTTATAGATGGCTGGAAAACATTTTTAGAAGGTCGATTTTTCTCTGCAATGCAACTGTGTGTGGGAGGGCTGGGACCTGGTGCTGCCTTGGGTGTTAATTTATAATTACTGGCAGTATGAAACACTGTTGACACAACTGTTGTTGCACCACTGTAGCAGATGAAATGTACATAATCTCCCTATATGAAAAGGTCATGCCTTAGGGGTCTACGCTGGAACTGTTTCCACAAGTACAAATGTATTAAAATAACTTTTTAGGGCTGTTCATAAATCCAACAATGGCAATTTCTGGGATGGACATGCAAACCAGGTTTGCAATATGTAGCCATTGTTTTGTTTTTCTTTATTGTCACTGGGTAATTGCCTTGTTTTAAAATCATATTTAGTCATATTTGGCTGCAGCCAGTGGTGGGCTTTAACAAAATATTTTTCCCCTAGCATTATTCTGAAGACCACATAATCATATTCAACCCCAAGAAAATGAAGCATTAATATAAAATAAAGTGTGAAATATCTGATTATTTATACATTTAAGCCTCTGGTGTCAAATTAATGTACTACCTTCTTGAGTCAGGACAGAAATGTCAATAGTGATGCATGAGGGTTAAAACACTGTGTAATAAAACCTGGTCATGTAGCCTCTGTTGAGCTTGATGAGGTCTGTAAGCGTTTAATCCACAAGGACTGAGATTAATCCAATTTTTATAGGGCAAGGGAAAAGGAGCCTCGTAGCTCAATGGGTTAAGCATCAGACTGCAATGCAGAAGGTCACTGGGTCGAATCCCCGTCTGACTGCTAGTCCACCCCCCACCAGGTGTCCTTGAACCAGACACCCAGTGCTAGCTCCCTGTAAGTCGCTTTGGAATAAAGGTTCTGCCAAGCAAAGTAAAACAGACGTGATAAACGTGATATGTTTATGTCTTAAATGAGATAAAATTGAGATTTTCCAGTGGGATTAGAAATGTTTATTAGAGTTTAAGCTGTTTTTGTGTGTGACTTTATTGTGTTGTGATGGGTCATGTTGTTTTATTCCTGGGAGAAATTTTACAGATGTTTTACAGTGTTTAGTCGCTGAGGCAGTGACTCATTACTGATTTCAATGTAGATGGACAAGGGGGGATGGGTTAAATGCAGAAGAACACATTTCACTGCAGGTTGTACACTGTATAAGATTGTATGTGACAAATAAAATTTGTATTTGTCAATTGTCCATGCTGCCATCTTAAGGATTAACTGTTTCTCCTGAGCCAGTCTCCTACTGCACCATCCTGTATCAGAACATTTGTTAGGTTCACAGGCTGCCCACTGTGAGCTCTTATCAGTCAGAAAAGTCTGACGAGAAACAGTGTGAAACAGAGATCAAACCTAACCCAGTGAATTCGCTCACCTTTTATTTATCACACGTGTATCACTCACATCTCCTCAATCTGGTGCTGCAGGCTGATTAACAGTCATGACAGATGGCTGTTTACTGCCTGGATATTCTGACTCTATAAAGATGCATCTTTTGGTGTGTGCGTGTGTGTGTTTGTGTATATGTACACGTGTGTGTGTGTCTTGCTTCCCCATATCAGTTATTTGCTATTTGCACTTCTCCCTCAGGCTGAGGTTACAAATGACCATGTCAAAATGTAATATTTTATAAAACATTCTGCCAAATGTAAAGAATTACAGCATTAACATTAATGCTAACTGTCAAATAAACCTATTTTCTTCATTTTAAGTTATGTCAGCTAGCTTCATGGTCTTTAACAAAATGTAATGTAGAAGAGAAAACGCACCCAGTGTTTGTGTAATGATCCACCATCAGTCACACACCCTGTGCTAACATCAGACAGACAGAGGGATTGTTTTTAAGCACAGATCTTACCCCATCTGACCTGGCTACAGATGCGGTAAGATTTGATCTTCAGATTTTTACTTTGCTGTGAAGTAACAATTCTAATCACCTCACTACTGTGCCATGAATATGAATTAGCGTGATGACTGATTAGACCAGGAGTTGGCAACTTTCAGAATTAGAAGAGCCATTTGGGCCTGTTTCCCACCAAAAAAATCTGGAGCCGCAAAACCAGTTGATCCCTAAAATGGAGAAAACGCTCCATATCTAGTTTAATTAGACTAACAGACTGGACATTTTGGCAGAAAGAAATACATTGTTGATTGAGGACACCGGAGCTTAATTAATGCTTCATCAGCAGTGAAAACAAATGAATCTGTCCATGAACCATTAAAAGGTTTACAGTTAAAAACAAGTCACTTGTCAGGCAGCGACAAGTCTCATATACATAAATAAATAATAGAATGAAAAATAATAACTGATTTAATATATATATATATAAATAACCGATAAACAATAAAAATACATAAAATATAATAAATATTGTGCTTTAAAACAGTTTGTTGATATCAGTTGCAAATGTTAAAGAGTGCTACCTGAAGGAGACTCTTTATCTTATTCTGTACTAACAGTGACAACGTGTCCAGTCACCATTCAACTATATTTTATGTTATTTTAAGTTTATTTAATAGTACCAGTATTAGTACACTGACAGATATCCAGTAAATGCCGTAATTACTCAAAAAAGTATCACCCATGTCATGGGGTGCTGCAGACTTTTTCCACTTGTGCTTTAGGCAAATTCTTGTGGATGTTTTCAGTGAAGGGTGGAGGCAGACAATTTAACACCTGGACAGTTAACCTTTACTTTACTTTACTTTACTTTGCTTGGCAGACGCTTTTATCCAAAGCGACTTACAAGAAGAAGACACCAGCAA
>JAUMHF010000025.1:6405369-6418935 GCA_032359275.1 Microctenopoma steveboyesi
GAAAACTTATTGGACACGTGAAGAGGTTGGTGGTGAACCTTGGGGGACTTCTTGTGGCTATGCCTCTTACGGACCGTTACCCAGCCGGCCTGGTTTCCCGGCTGCTCGGGAGCTGCCGGGGGGCTGCCGGGGGGCTAACACAGAGGAGCCTGCTGACAGGAGAATGGTGGCTAAGCTATTATCACTGTTGGACAGTATCTCCCACCCCATGCAGGTGACTCTGACAGCACTGAGCAGCTCCTCCAGTGACCGGTTGCTGTACCTAAGGTGTGGGAAGGAGAGATTTAGCAGATCCGTCCAGCTGCTGTCATACTGTTCAACCAACACACACACTCACACAAATTCATCTTACCGCTTTGACTAATTCTTGTATTGCTTAGAACCTGCGACCTTCTGCATCCCAGTCTGACGCTTAACCCATTGAGCTACCAGGCCGCCAAGAAGTTGTCATCAAGTTGTTTGAATCTACTACTGTCTGTAAATTTGCTCTCTTGATTTGCCTCAACTGTAGTCACAGGTAATGTGTGTAGAAGTAGAAATATAATATAGCAATTACACTAATTAGATTATAGTCTAATCTATACTATAATTGTAAATAACCATATCTACTACAGGCGATACAAATAATTACGTGCATATGTATTGAAAGCCTGTAATTAAGGACATAATTATTCCTAATGATGAAGACATGTATTAAATCCCCAGGAAATTATTCACTTGTTTTTTTCATCTTAAAAACAATCTGTAATCACTGTGAAAACAGTAACTGACATAAAAAGCACCTTTCCCAGCAAACTCGGGTCTCCAGTGGTGACAAGAAAACGACTGCTGACAGCTTCTTTGAGGCTTTTTTCAATAGGGTGTATGACTCAAATGAGAACAGAAAAGATTATTGCATCAGATGGTTATACAGCTCCAGTTAATGGGAAACTGAAAAGAAATAGCACAAGCAGCAGTCACTGTGTCCTTTTGGTGGCTGCTGCCAGATTCTTGTGAGCTCCACGGCTATTACTGAGAGAGTGTGACACATTTGACTGATCATCATAAAGCACATCTATCGCACCCCCACCACGACGCAGTGGCCATCTTTGTCACATGATGATTAATAATGCAGTTGTAAGGAGAGCCGTGATCTTTCATTAGTGCACTTTAGCATGCATATGCATGCAAACAGAACAGTGGGAATTTTAATAGTGAATTAATCTGTGGATAATTGCAGTACCTGTCAGGGTCATTTGTAGTCCTCCAGCCTGTCTCATTAATGGCTTGCAAAATTCATGCCTGCATTATAATAATCTTTCCTTTTTTTCCATGGTTTGTCTCTTTCTCTGCATGGACTCGCTTTAGTTTGTATTTAATTAGACGGGTATTTTCTGCACCAGAAAAAAAGAAACATTACCAAGCACAAAGTATCTGTAGGACAACTTAAAACAAAAATCAGATCATGTCAGAAGTTGTTTCATTTCTAGTTAGTGCTCTGTAATTTCTAACGCAAAAATGATTTTACGCTATGATCTAAAATTGCCTCTGGTGCCCAGATGTTTTAGCTGTTGGAACTGGTTTTCAATATGTTTGAACTCTCACAAACATAATCATGAATTGCTTTATAAAATGTTAATCATTAATCAGTCACCTAATTATTGGAATGATTAGTTGCAGGCCTACCCATAACCTTGCACTCAGTATAAATGGTGTGAAAAGAAGGCACTTAAATTGTGAGTAAGTGTCTGAGTTCCCGGAGTTGAACATGTGTTACATCCACAGAGGGCAGACACAGCGTGAACAGTAATGACTAACCTATGTTTAGCTGCTGTGAAAAGAATAGGCACAAATTGAGTGACTACCTCGCCCTATCTGCTGCTATAATCATTCCTTTGGTCTGACAAAGGGCAGAGGCTGATCGACCGCTGCTCTCAAGGTCCAGTTTGTCAAAACCTGTCATGAATGACCCTGAAATGTTTTGTCATACAGTGCATGGGAAATACGTTTCTCCTGACGTCTCTCGCTGCAAAAGCTGTGAAGAACTGATATCGTTACACGTGGATCGCTACGAAATATAGAAAACCTGAAACACTGAACTTCATCACGCAACTGCCCTCGTGTACACGCTGTGGGGATCTAATCTTGAATTATTCTATATGGTTATATGTCTAAAAGTGCATATGAGGTTGTGCTGTCTGAAATTAAACTTGAAGTGGTATAGTGGAAACCCTACACCAAGGTGAAAGAACTTACTCCATGACAAAATGTCATTTTGGTGAAATGCAGTTTTTATTTTAAACATTTGGGAACAATTCCTTAAAGGTTTTATGGCAATTTAGACTGTTAAAAACTCCTCCTTGATTTGTTATTTTTTCAGTCTACCATGGGGATCGGGCCTTCGTTGTCTAGTGTATTGTGTAGGCAGTGCTGGGGCGTTGACACTTTGATGCTGTCCACACAGACACAACTGCCCAATTTCAGACTTGCACTTGCTTGTAGCCAGCTCGATAGTCCTCCACAGTGCTGTCCTTGGCAACACATCTGATGTAAGTTGATTTAAATATTTCAGCACATTAAAATGTACTTATTTGTTTATTTATTTTTTTGCATGTTTAAAGTTCTACTGCTGGCTTTTTTGATTAGTGTCTGTCTGCCTACTGTGGTCTCTTGGCAGTATTATTACTTATCAGACTGAGCTAATGATTTAATTAATACATTTTTCTTCTACATTTAATTTTATAGTTGTATTTATTATATTTGCAATGACTGTATGTTTTTGTTGCCTTTCTGAGGATTATTCTTCTTTATACTGTATTCGCTCATAGTGTAAGTAAGGATAACGTTGACCTGTTTGTGTGCCTTAATGACCACATTGTTAGACATATGTAAATGAATTAGTTACCCCACAATAGCTTAGATTTTTTTATTTACCATTTGATAAAGAGTGGTAAGTCTGACCAACTGCAGTGAAATGATTATACTTTATGTATTATATTTGGCTCTTCCTGTATCTAGTGCATGGTATCTTATTGTATGCACTCTCAAGGTCGTGCTTAACAACTGGAAAAATAAGTTACTGAACTAATAGGGACACTCAAACTGTTTAATGTGTGTTTACCGCTTAGAGATTTATAGTTACTTTACTTCATAAATCAGAACAGTGTGTTACGTTATGTCTCAGTATATCCACCCCTTTCACAAACAGGAAAAACATACGTTTTTCAGATGGGAATTTATTGTGGGATGTGCATTTCTCACCGCCCATGTACTGAAAGCATGGCACACGTATAATATACAGCAACTGTGTGAACAGTCTCTGTGCAACACTCGCTCTCAGCAGGCAGAGCATGTTTAGATGAGTCTCTGGGGGATCGGGGTGGATCTGAGTGACTGCAGGGCACTAGTCCCACTGTGGAATCAGCACCGCGCTCTCTCTCCGGCGCTCCCAGCCTGTCAAAGTGTCTGTGCTCCTAATGCCTGACTGTAAATCCAACTTTCACCGCCGCGAAGTGGGGAGTGCAGTGGGGAGAGGCTCACCTAGATTCACTTTCCGCTGCTGTGTGAGAGGATTTGGCAGTGTGTTTTGGGCTGTCAGGTAACTGCTGAAAACGCAGCCCGGCCTCGTTCAGCGGAAGCGTGTGCAGCAGAAACTGGGTCCCTTTTTTGTCTACATGTGGCACCTTTTGCAGCAAACAGCATTTGCCCTTTAGTAATACAGGTATAAAAGGTTAAATAGCTAAAGCTCTACATAATGGGACCCTATGCTGAAGTGGATGAGTTTGTGTTTTTTAAGCTATGTTTTCTTGCACTTGTATACCAATACGCTGGTTTTCGAGTTACTGACCTTTTTTTTTTAAAAAAAATCCACCTGACTTATTGCAGGAGCTATTTTGTTTGTACCGGCTGAGGCATTGTCTTCTCAACAAAATGTCCCACAGCTTGACATTTGAGGTGCCTCCTGCGTTGTTTTCACCTAATGCAAACATGTCATACTATGACCTTTCTGAGGTCTTTTGTTTGGAAATGTATTTTATTTTTTTAAATAACATAAGTTATGGCACCAAATCTTAGACAGATCCTGCAGTGAAATAAAATATGTTCTTACAGTTGTTTCCTGAGGATAAAATATAATCTCAGCCAATATAGATGAGAGGAAATGGATTTGTTACTTTGATCTCTGGAAATTATCTTGTTTGTTTATGCCTCTTGCTATAAATATGTGTGGTTTTTATTTTAACCACAGCCAACTACTACCAACAGGTACAAGTCGATTTGTATTCAACATGCTGTGATAGTGGTTAAATATCACATCGCAATAGGAATCATAACAATAATTTTCCAACTGAATAAGACTTTTTTTCTTTTCCTGTGGCCATAGTTTCTCAAGTGAAAATGAGATATTTGTCTTAAATCTGTATTTAGATCGTTACCTTTTGGTTGGGTTTGGAATTTTATTTGGACATAAAAAAGACATATCTGACATTCTCAAATGATCAATGGATTCAGTTCTGTTTCTGGACATTTTGGTGCCTAGGCTTGACGTCCTCTAGTGCGACTGAAAGGTTAGAACGTGATATGACAGTTATTTACCTGTATTTAACGTCTGCTATCTGTCATTCTGTCAACGTCCTCTGACAGCTGTTTGTTACTGTATGTGAATTTCAAGATTTTGAGAGAGAGAACACAGTTAATGTTAAAATCAGTGGTGATGTAAATAAAACTGACTGCACATTTTGTGTAGCACAGACACGTGAAACACCACGAGACCTGTGTTGACAGCATGACAGAGGCCCCCTGTTTTATTGTTATATGGTGAAATAGCACAGCAGAGCCAGACCCTACCACCGGCTTCTCGCCTCACGACAGCCACAGCTGCAAAAGGGAATCCAACAGTGTGTGAAGGACAGTGATAGAAACTGGTCCCTGTCTCACCTCAGTTTGCTTAGCATCTAGCTGTACGTACTGTATGTAAAGCAGGGCTGCCAACTTTCTGTGCCATACATAGACCTTTTGGCTGATAATGCTGCAGAGGACACTGACAGCACATAGACAAGGCCGAGCAGCACAGTGTCTCTGCCTTGCTTGTACGTAATGAACAGTCTGTCACTTTTATACCAATGAGCAGGTGTTATCAACGTGAGTCTTTCACTTACGGCCGTTCTGACCACATTATACAATATAATACATTGGTTATTTAATTTGAGATTTTCTTTAACGACGCAGCTAACAGTTCCCACTTGAGTCTTGCAGGACATCAGTGCCATTATGCTAATTTCAGTTTTGCTAAAATAGCTCCTTCAGAGAGAAAAAAGTATCTTGAATTCAGATGAGCTTAATTTCATCTCTGAGTCATTTCACATTGAGAAACACTCATGTTCTAAAATGTAAGTTATCTGCAAACCTCCAGTTTACTACTTCGCTGCTAAACAAATGGCGTACAAAGTTTTCATTTGGCTAAGTTTCTATCTGTCTTCTTTTTTCAAATTGGATTTGCTTAATTAATTAATCAAATGAAATAATTCAGCAGAGCCTATTCAAAACACCTGGATTTTTAGAGCCAAAGCTGCAGCGTGCTGGGAGCTCAGTGGTGCATGACCACTGCATTACGAGACAGTACACAGTACATAATGGTCCCAAACAGATGGCTCCTCTCTTTCACTTCATACTGTGTCACTGGTTTTATGGCCCTGATTTTGTGAAGTTGTATAAAGTGTATAAATTCCCACTAAAATGCCGAGGGCATTAAAAACTGGTAAACTGTGATGCAAACTCATCAGTTTTCACCATTAACATCGCCTCACCGTGGCCAATTGCACCATCTCTGTACGTAGTGCACATGATGTGAGCAGCACATTAGCAGAGCAACAGCAGCAGCTCCGACCCAGCTTGTGTGTCTACACAGCAACTTATGCATTAGATCATCCATCTTCTGGAAGCGCTTAGAGCACAATTCACAATTACTGTGGTTATGTGCGTAAACACAGGAGAATAGAATTTGAAGTAAATAAAAGTGTGGTTTGGGTTACATTTATGCTTCTGTATTATGATTGATGTGAGCTGGCGCAGGGAATGAGTAAACATCTTGATTTATTAAAATAGGAACATTTGATTGATTGTGTGGCTCGCTTCGTTGTTCATAAACACAGTGTTATAAACAGCTTGCTTGATCACATGCATACAGGTATAAGAATAATATAAACGTAGCTGTATCAGCTCGTATTGATTTAATATCAAGTTTCATTCAGATCCTCTATGAGGAGAAGCACCATGTTTGGGAAAACCCTGCAGACCAGACAGACCTAGCTCTAGGTCTAGTCTGACTTGAAAACAGTGTTAGACTGTGTTTGATGTATTGTATGTATTGTTTGTGGGAGTCTCCTCCCTCAGTAGTTCTGCTCAGGCTGGCTGTTTAACTGATGTTGGCCCCCTAGTGAAGTCAGGAGGCAGCTAATTGCCTTAAACTAAAGGTGATATTCTGTACAGCATGAGCCTGGCTATTATTCTCAGCACAAGCAGTGCTCTGTCATTGGCTCTGTAAATTGTTTTCCTTCAGTACATGTCCTGTCTGCTTTCTTTTCTCTTATGAGCTGCCTGCTTGCCTTTCAATTTAGATCATATTCTGATATATCTGCCTGGCACCTCGATGATCTGCAGTTCTTCAGCAGACGGCATTTTCATCTGTAGTGACACTGAAAAAATTAGTTATTATGGGACATATGGGCAAAAGATCAGAATGTCTTCATTTCTGTAACAACATGATTAACGGTGCAGTTCTCTCAAGAGAGCATGCAGTAAAACTTTCAATAAATCTGTCCGAGGATTAAGTTATACTTGTTTTTTTTTCAGTTTTCCAGCAAGAGCATCATTACGTCTGACTTCTACAATGACTAAGTGACTAAGTCTGAGTGAGTCTTTAATCCCCTGTCCTATTTCTGGAGATATATGTTTTGGTTTAGATTAAAAGAGGAAGCTTAATTTATTTTCCTATTCTACATGTTGTTATTTTCCACATGCAATGAAATTTGTAATTGTTTTTTTTTTCAGTTGTTCATCTAAAAAGAGACGTTTCAGGTCAAAGAAAACAAAACATTTTCATGCTAATCCAAATAGAATAATTGCTGAAAATGGTCTCCAATAACAGAAGCTAATTTTGTAGTAATGGTAAAATCCTTTTTTCACTTTGGAACCAGTTATCAGCTGCCATTACTGTCTCTCAGCTCATCTGTCTCCAACTCTCTCCCGTTTGCTTCTGTCACTTTCTCCTCCATTTTTCTCTCCAAACTGAACCAAAAAGCTCTTTCATAGAGATTTTCTTAATTTCTGGCTAAATTCATAACTCTGAGAAGAAAAAAACTCTTTATGAACTCTATATTACTTATCCAGTATTAACAGACGTTTTCGATCTACTTTAAACACAGAGCTCGTGAACCAATTTAAACTAAGATGATATGTATCTAAAAAATCAACTTACAGGCATTTTTTTATGCAAGATAACTGAACACATCTTACCAATTACGGATTGTATGTAGCTAGAGGAATACTTTGTGATCTTGACTAATTGTAGTTATTGGTATTGTAATAATATAACGACTATTTATATCAGGGTCATTCAAATTCTTACAGGGACGACACTGGACAACAATACTCCCTGTGTCTGTTCCTATTCCCATCATTACTTTACTAAGTCTGTATGGATACACACACTCACACACAGTGTTTGATTAAAAGGAAACATTTCCTTGTATAATAACAGTGAAGTGACAGTATAAACCTAACTGCAGACGAAATTGTAAACTTTATGGAAGATGGAAGTGGGACCACTCTTTATCAGCTGAAATATCACTGGCATGCAGGCTGCTGAGCTATATCAAGCTGAAATATTGTTGATAAGGTGACTCACGTACCAACACACTGACAAGCACGTTTATGTCGGCTGCAGTAAATGTAGCAGTGGCAGAGAAAAGTTCGACATTATTAAAATCAGCGGTGAAGCAGCCTGTGCTGTGAAAACTTCCTCCAGCCACTGCACTTTATTATCATATATGTGTAGAAGCTAGTGTTCTACGCTCAGGAGGAAACTCACATTTTAACAAAGGGTGAGAATTTGAACGCAATTTGTACGAAATTGCGACTGAGGGCTGCGCTGATGCCCCCAGCATTTTTAGAAAATAGCTGAATTATACTGGATAAAAATAAAAATGGGTACAGAAAAAGCTTAGATTTTTCACAGCGTAGCCTTAAACACCCTTTGGAGAAAGAAGTATGCACCTCCTGACATATGCAAATCCATTTTACTCAATGAACCTCTGATAATGAGAAGCAGGGAACAACAGCTAAGAACAAACCAAACTTCACACACACACATATATATCTATATATATCTATATATAGAGACCAATAACATTAGATGGAAAACATGGAGGGTCTGGTGTTATTGACCAGTTTCTGTGATTAGAGTTATTACGCAATTATAATAACAAATGCACAGAACGAGCCGAAGTAACATGCCGAGAAGAGCAATTAAACATCTACTAATTATATTATAATGACAATAACCTTCCTAACAACACTTCTAAGTGTTTGATCATCATATATGATCTTTGTCTTCTTCTCCTCACAACCATGCACACGGAGAGGGCATGAGGCTGATGGAAACCTGATGGGTTTATTAGGCTGCACGACGCAGCTGCTCCGCGAGACGCGTGATCCAGGATCCGCTCTTAGGCTATTCTCCATGCCCACACATCCACTATTTTAGTCTGTGGTTTTAACTCTGCTCCAGAACCTGACCTGAAGTGCATCTAAGTATTTTGGGCCATTTTTGAACACTAAACCATAAAGAAGCACAGATTAGAACAGAAATGACATCAGATGCTGTGCTCCTGAATCCATTTATCTGTGTGTCCTCTGCTGGACTGAAGGTACGTCATGATCCTCACGCTTTATAAAATACCTCTGCTCTCTGCTGGTTTTCTCCTGGCTCTGCTGTCCTGTCAGCTTCACTGAGCGTGATGGTAATGTGATGCAACAGGGCCACAGACACACAGGGTCCTCTGAGCATGATGGGATCAGTCCAAGGCTCCAGTGGTACATTCCAAGAAGGCAGACGCGGGCATCCTATTGGTGAAAAACATTTGGATGTGAAGTGGATAGGATATTTTCAAAGGCTGGATTAGTGGTGACACTGACAGAAACAGTTCTAGATAGACAAAGAACTGTGAGCTAATCCACAACAGTCACACATACTCTGTCACACAGTCACATAGCCCGGATCTCTGTTGTATTTTCTACCAGGCTTGTTCTTCCTGAGTTGAATGATGAATAATGGGGACTGCGTTACAAACCAAAAAGTCAACATGTCACCTGACCACTTCCAGGAGAGGGGAGGGATAGATCAGACGCTCCTCCCTGGAGGGAACCACCTCTTCACAGGTGCAATCACTTAGACTAAACATGTAGGCTTCTTCCTTTGCTCTGTCTTCGTCACCTCTGCTTTGTGTTATGTGCACCCATGAGAGTGAGGTTCATTCACGCGTCTGATTTAATGTATATCTCGTGCATTGCATTTGCAGCAGAAGACTCAAGATGTGAGCAAAATCAGGTTTAAACCGAGATCATTTTCATACACACACCCCACCTGTAGCGTAAATAATGGACAGTATTGCTCACATGCAGTTGAATGGGGGTGACCAACACCAGAGCGGCCAAGAGTCTGCAACAATTACTAAAAACAAGTAATTAACAGTTGCTCAGCAACAGCAAAAGCCCTGAAAGACCAGTAAAGACAAGTAAGGTGGACGACTGCAGAAATGTGTCCGTGTTGAAAAAGAATTCTCCTTTGAAGGCACAGAGCTACAGAGCAGCAGCCAATTGACTCTGTAGCCAGGTTCTTCCTGGCGACGTGAAGCGCACTGTCACTGTGGTGACAGTGGTTTATATGTGCAGGTGGGAATGCACATGCATTGCGTCAGGTCACTGGGCGTTATGGTGGGAATAGAGAGGCCAGAGGACGTGACATCCAAGAATGTGTTTTACCATGTGATTTTATTAGAAGGGAATCTACAGACTACAAGCATGTAGCATTTCAGAGCATGTGTATCACAAGCACAGCTTATGAATAACTGCCTAGTTATGTCTGTGTGTGGAGAATTTGGAAGCTGAAATCTTCACTCGGGCTATTTTTTTGACCATTGACCACCAGAAAAAACATCTTCAGTGTTCACCAGTGTTGCTTCTGACATTTTCACAGAAACATTTGACTCAGACAGAGGGCTGAACTAAGGCAAAGTTGGCGGCAGCTTTGTGAAGACCAACACCATCGGCAAAGTTCATTCATCTTTATTGGCAGAATCAGAAAATTCAATTTTTTAACTTAACTAAAACTTTATTCATCCCCAATCAATCATTTAAAGACACAGAAAACATCACACGAGGACTCAAACAAGAACAATACAGTGTAAAGGTACAAGCTGCAGGATAAGTACCAGAATAGGAAACCTGTGTTGATATAGAGCTATAAGAAAACTAGGAATATACTGAAAAATGAGTTAAACTACACCACAAATAACTTGATTAATAACCGACTTTGTCCTACATTTATGGTAACTACAGCAGAAGTACATTTATTAGAAAGTCACAGGGGTGAGATGTCTGTGGATTGCATCATGTTGGGAACCTTTATTGTATGTTACTACCTCTCTCTCTCCGTTTCCCCCTCCATTTACTGTAATCTCTCTGAGATCATTTTCTAAAATAGAAAAGTCCTGTACTGAGGGACATTACTCAAGTAAATGGAAATCTACTGTGCAAGAACTCCGTCACTATGCAAGCTAATGATGCCCAGTGTAAACAAGCATGTTACGAGATAAGCAGTTAACAAATATAAATTCTTACTCCAGAGGATTTATGGATTTACCCACATTAATCATTCAGCAATTCTGTGAATGCAGAGTATAGGAGGAAAGATGAATAACACAAGGAACCATAGTTGGCGAATAGAATATTTTTTTTCATCATTGTTTTGATGTTTAAATAATGTGAAAGAATGATGACATAATTTGTTGTAAGTGTGAAAACATACTTCAAGGGTTTCAAGACGCCTGTTTCCCATTCAGAATGAAGCTGTCATGTCTCTAAGTGTGTGTGTGTGTGTCTGTCTGTCTGTCTGTGCGATTATTCAAGTGCATCTCTAAAAGCCCACTTTCTACTTATTGTTCTCAGTGAATCTTATAATATTTCTCAGTTCATTACAGGGGAAAAAACATTTCAGGCTCTTGGCCCTTTGCAGTTTGTCCAAATGTAGACAGTGTTCTCTGAGTCCAGTGATAACATGTCCCACAAAGCCACAACAGCCGAATGCGTAATAAAGTGTGTGGGCTTCATGACGTTACAGCTGAATTGAACCAAGCTGATTCCTTGGTCAGTTTATGAAGGCATAAATCTGCCGTGATTACCATTTCAGCACCCGTGGACAGGATGGGAAAGTGAGGCAGGAACACTTCTGAATACTGTTTGTGAGCTCCGTTTTTTCCAGTCTTTTGATAAGCTGAGCTAACGAGCTTCTGGGTCCAGCTCTGCAGATGTGAGAGTCAGCCTTCTTATCTTATTCTGGGAAAGTCACAAAACACTGAACCTTATTATCTTAATGAACTAGAAAGTAGATGAAAAGAACAGCTATACTAGAAATATCTGGATTGAGGAAAATATGGACTCCGTATGCTCTCAAACAACGTCATAATGGGAAAATAGTAGATCAATGAAGATACATGAAAATAAGTAATGAGACGTGGAAAACTTAGAATGTATATAGACATAAATCTGCCAATAGAAAAACAGGAGGTTAAGAAATTATATTAACATTAAATTGTTTCGGAAGACACGGGGTCGGGGTATATCTCAAGAGGGAGACTGAAATTAGAAATGCAGGAGTGACATTATGGAGCAGTCTAACAGAATAAATAAAAGAAAGAAAAAATAAAAATCTATATTTAAATATATAAAAAAAACTCATTTAAATAAAGATATGTGAGTCCAAGTGCCAGATGTAGTAGATGACCGCACCAAATTTGAAGAAGGAAAACAGTACGAATGTGTGGACAAACACAATTTAATGACAGTCTGACCACATACGACACAGAGGATCAGTACAGGATGATCATAAACCGTAGGTCAGTTGTTTGGGGTGGGGGGGGGGGGAACTATTCACATACACCCTCCAGAAGGGATTAAAATGAGATTCCAATCATTAAATTCAGTTTCCTTTAGGTTAAAGATAATGATTAGACTGAAAAACGTCTCGTTTAGAATTCCCCAGGACAGATCGTTTCACAGCTGCTGTTAAATCAAGTCTTATCTTTATACTGCTCAGCCATCACAGCATTTATACTTTACAGAGCTTTTTAAGGCTGTGGACTGTTGTCTGGAGGTTACTTCACTGTCCCCCACCACTTCCTTGTTCTCACTGGGAGAAGCTACTAAAAAGAAAACAAGACGGATTTCTTGCTGCCAAAGCCCTCCTACACTGCCACAACTCCCTCTCCTCCACACAGACAAATTTGGTGGTGAAAAAGCTGCTGTCTGTGTTTTTCTCAGCTTTTGTTGCAGTACTCGCTTTGTGCATCAGGATCAAACATATGCACAGACATTATGAGTCTGCTTTAGATAAGTGCACTACATTGTTCAGTCTGTGTGCGAGCATCTATGCTCACAATAAAGAACTACTGCGGCGACTGTTTATTATTACTATTTACCATATACAGTCATCTCTGCCTTAATCTTTTTGCCTCCATTGGCTCTAAACACTGCAAGAAGAAGCTGTTATTTCAGTGCCTCAGTGTAATGTAAAATATATGAAAGGCTTTTATTATGGCTGTGACACTGGAGAGGAGTCTTTACTGTTGTGCTGCTACAGTGATGCTTCTGTATCACTTAGGTCCTATATTTGCAGAACGAGCTTTATGTTTAAAGCACACTGGAGTATTCATGTGTAGAAAGTTGGGGTATGGCCCTTTTGCTCTACTATTATGGTGAGAATTAATACCAGCAATTAATTTCAGATTTAACAGCAGCATGTAGCATAATGCAGCATTGTATACTCTGCATTTACAATGAGACCACAAAGAGCAGATTGGAGTTACAAATGAGCAAACATTAATTACCCAGAGATATGACTTGTTTTCTGTTGTTGACTCTATACTGCTGCACGGCAAAGCAATTTATTTCCCAAGCGGTCTTAACCAAGAGTTGTTTTTTTAATATTGAAGTCTGTGGTGTCTTGTTTCAATCCTATAAAAAAAAAAAATTGGGAAGCTGTTGACAGCAGTGTTGTTCAGCTTCTCCTCCATGTTCAAGCTACTTTGCATAGTGCAGAGGAGTGAAAAACTATTTTGCGCTTCCATCAAAAGAATGCTGTTGGCTGGTGAGCTATACCCGAGGACATTTGCTTAAAGATGGAACTTCTTCAAATCATCCATGTTTGTGGACTTCAGAGTGCTGTGTTTAGGGGCCCTAGTGTCGTGGAAAATCTGGTACTCCTCCAATGCCTAACATGTCATAATCATAATTCAGAGTCACCTGTAACTCTTT
>JAUMHF010000025.1:6434197-6467991 GCA_032359275.1 Microctenopoma steveboyesi
GAGCAATAATTAACATTTTCTGCACTTTTTCTTGCTACTCCAAGACATGGGCTTGAATGGTTGATTGATTTATTATTTTTATTTTATTTTTAAAATTATTATTATTTATTTTTATTAAAATTTTATTTAATAAATGAATGTCATTGATGTTTTTTTTATTTGAAATTCGATTGTGCATATCTGGACTATTAAGTAATGATACGCTGAAGTCAAAGTATGATGCTGTGGGCGCCGCACAGTTTCCACAGTTCTTCACTGACACAATGCCTCAGCTCTGCACTCAAGCTGCTCAGATGCTCTCCATGTTCGGCAGCACTTATCTATGTGAGCAACTTTTCTCCTCAATGAAGATGACCAAAACATCTCACAGGAGATGTCTGACTGATGAACACCTTTGCTCGACACTGAGGATTGCAAATCTTGTTTGGGTCCATATTAAAAAGTTCATTTGTTCAATGCTGGCCTGCGACTTTGGTCAAGTTTTACATTTTGGCCCACTGTGTATTTGAGTTTGACACCCCTGTTTTAAACTGTACCTGGACATTTGATTACTCAGCTCAACTCTCAACTTGAAAACAAAATAATACCTTGAAAACAACGGGCTTGTGACCAGGCTGGCAAAATTAGGTTTACATTTTTTATTTAATTATTTCTGGGTGACATCTTCCACATTTTAAAAACTAAAATTGTCCCAATTATATTAACTTTGTTTTAAAACTGCATTTGTAAGTCACCTTTGCTGCCAAACTTTCCTACAGGAAACTTCACATCATCAAATTTATCAGTTTTGAATAAACTGCACTTCTGCTCTTTACATTCATTATGTTCATTATGTAATAAACCAAATTGCTTAATATAATAGTTGACAATGTGCCAAATCTTATACATCAATGTTGAACTGTTATGGGACTTTGTAAAGAGCCTGATGTGTACATGCAGATGCTATTTAGCTGAATGTCAACCTTCCACCATGTTTCATCAGAATCAGAAAATATATCTTTGTACTTTACTATATATTTATAATAATACTGTATGTATTTTAACACATCAATCTGTTACCGTCTTTCTTCCTGTGCTGCTTCCAGTGCAGCACATATAAACAACTTTTATCAGATTTTCTCCTTTGTGCTGTCTCTGTTCGAGCCTTTCAACAGTTAACAAGTAGACTGGATATATGATCAAGATATCTGCAGTGTCTTTCCTGCTAGTCAAAAGCATAATTTCAGATATCTGCAACGTCATTTCCACTAGTCAGAATGTCTCATTGACGTGAATGGGAAACGACTTTAAGATATTTACATCATTTATTTACATACATTTATATCATTATAGTCAAAATGATGTGGTAACAATTGAATTTGGACTAGTCATAAGTCGAATTTGAGATATCTACTACGTCATTTTGACTATCGTAATGATATAAATGTACGTACGCTGGCCTGGTAGCTCAATTCATTGTTTCATATTTCATCATTGCTAACAGTTTATTATCCTGTTTTATTTTCTTTCTGTCCCAGTTAATGACTGATGTACTTGCTCCAAATTGCCCCTTAAGGACAAATAAGGTTCTTTGATCTAATGCTCTGAGGATGTACTAACACATGTAGCTATGTTACTTAGCTGAGTTGCACAGCTCTCTGTTAAATGAATTAGGGGGTTTCACTCAACGGTCCTCACTCTTTGTTCAGGCTTTGAAAACCTGTTCCGGGCCTCACTGCTCACTCTGTTTCGCACGAGCCTTTAATCCACACTAATGGTCTGAGAATGTACAGAGGGATTTGTTCCACACAAGTGGAGGTAAATAAACATTAACACTTGCTAGTGACAATGCTGCATGACTTTCAATCCTTTTTGCCGGGGATCAATGTAGAGAGCAAATGAGGGACAGACTCAGTTCAACATACTCTGTTTGAGGTCTAAACTCGAACTTGAAACCTAAATTTGAAGGTCTAGCAGCTTTAAATATGAAACTCTACAGGTCATCAGGTAATTGCTAAGGGTTCAGGGCATTGGTGTCTTGTCTAAGTGTCTGGATGTTGTTGCACATAGAGTGACTTTAAGAGTGAACTAGAGATGACGGGGTCACTTCTGAAACATGTGTTGGGTAGCGGAGGAAGCCTGTTTGGTTTGAAACAATAGAAGAGTTATGAGGCAGCATAGTTGCAGTTTGATCCCAGTGTCCCTGACCCCTGCTCACTGAAAACTGTATGATGGTGCTGTGAAAGATAAGTCTGGTCTGAGGAATAACAAGTCTCACAGCTCACAGAGACGGTGCTGACGACATCTGTGCCTCGATGAGTCAGGGGTGTTATGGTGGCTGTGGGTTTTTTTTAATGTTGTGGTTAAATGTGGTTAAATGAGGTCTTTGTATTTGCTAACAACAAGCTTTAGCTCTTAAAGTAAAGGATGAAAGAGAGTTGCATGGCTTCGTTGTGGAAGCACAGGTAGAGACAGCATTTTACACAATATGAATCACATGTAAAGTCATTTGTACAAGTTTTTCTGTTTGTCTGCTGTTTAAAAGAAAACTTTTTTTCCAGCTACAGTAGCACAGTAGTCAGACATCAGATGTTCCTGCTGCAGTGATATGTGATAAAACACTACATTGTCACTGGGGTGCGGGCTGCGCTGTGTGATAGATTGGTAGCAGCATGGTTGTGTCTGTAACGGAGATTCTGGATAAGGAAAGATGCTGACTCCTAAAAGGCAGCCCTTCTCCCCGTCCTGTAACAACCCTGTGCTCATCAGCTGGAAGCAGTTCAAACGCAGGAAGAGATGATCCTCAGAGTGTGTGACAGCAGTGTGGGTTAAACGCGTGTGTGTGTGTGTGTGCGTGGATTTTACCAGTGGGTGTTGTGTTAGAATTATTAAAAAGTCACTCACTCGCAGGCGCGATCACTTCCACATGCTGCCTCTTGGCTGTAGAGAGTGATAGATAGTTGCTATTAAAGTTGGGGAGGCAATTAAAAAAGAGACAAGGACAGTCGATCCCTCTTTTCTGTAATCACGCTCCCCTCTACAGTGTTGCAGAGAACGATTACAAACGTGAGAGATGTGCAGTTTAATTTTACATTTGTTGTCATTCATCACATCCGCTTCTATTAATAACTGTTCAGTCAGATATCCTTGTGCTGTTACTGTATAAAGTTTTCTGCAGTGCTCTCCCTGCACTTTGTTTCAGATTGTTTCTTTCCATTCTCAAACATGTCAGAATATTTAAGCACTTTTGCTTCAAAAGCACAGCTGCTCTCCCGTCCAGTCCCTCTTTGCTAAAGAAGTACTTCTTATCAGCGGTATGAGTGGGAAAGTTCTGATTCCAGTAAATGGATTACCTGGACCCCTGCAGTATGACTCCACCAGGGTTGGACAAGTATTTCTGTTTAGTTATATCCTAATTTCCTGTTCCTCAGCCAAATACGTTCTGCCAAATGTTGCAAGCACTCAGCAGACAGGAGAGGATGTAGAGACTGTTACCTTGGGAACAACACAAGCTAATAATCTTGTTGTTAAATCATACTCTGCAGGCTCAAGATGAGAGATCTGAAAGCAGAATCTATTTTCACAAGTATAGTAGCGCATTGTACCGCTGCAGCTACAAGGTGCTGAGGTGTCTTCACCCGACTATCACTGCTACATACCCTATGTCATCATTGTTGTTTGTGTGTATGTGCCACCGCTGTTAACATCTAAACTGTTAATAACTAACAGTAGAAAAGTTAAATCACACAGTAAAGGCACAGTAAAGATTTAATGAGTTATTGAATCATTTGGATCCTAGAAATCCTTTAAAGATTGAGGAAAATGCAACTTGGAAATGACTAAATGTATTTCCCGATAACATTATGTTGATACAGGTAATCACTTGTTAGATTGTTTTCACACGCACCAGGCTGCACTACACTGACATACGAACTAAATCTAAGTCACTGGTCACTGAGGTGAGCAAACAAAGCATAGGACTGAAACTGGAGTTTTTGACTCAAGTTTGGCTTAGGTAACTTAAGTAAGGGAGTTTCTACGTATGAGCATAGAACCACTGCGGTATACTGTGCTGTAGTGGTCATGAATGATAAAACCTGTGAGTGAGTTCTTGTACTGCAGGTTAAGTCTGTCCATATTAGTAAAAGCTACACTACGATTATTATGTTAATACTAGAATACTATGAATTTGCACAAATTAGGCACAAGCATCATGTAAACTTTGTGTAAGCGGACACAAGGATCCTATGTTATGTGTTATTTAATGTGCAGACATGTAAATACCATCAACTAAAAGCAGACATTTTAAACTTTTGTCTCATACTAATCTCCCATGTCCCATGTCATTGTAAACTTTCTTTATAAGGATTTCAAGGCTTTGACTCTGCTGTTGGGACAAATGTCCATTACAATTTTCCAGAAACCTTTGTGATGTCTTCAGTTGTTTTTCTCACTTATAGTCTAAACCCTGAAGGGATTTTCTTTATAATCATAAGAAAAACAATTTTGAGTCATTTACTTTGTTGACATTTTTTATTTTGCCTCTATTCCTAAATCAGCTGACTCATTTCTCATCCTCTCTGTCTCTTTCTTTGTCCCTGTTGGTTGACCTACCCCCTAATGGATCACCTTTCTGGTCACCTGTCCTCCCGGTCCTGCCCTCCGGCTCTGCTGGCTCGCTGTCATAGGTAAGTGCTCTGTTTTAAAATATTACTTACAGTCTGCGGGTCCTAGGGTGGTTTGGGATGCTCTAACAGCAGTGAGTTCAGCAGAGTTTAGCACTGGGCCACACCAGACTAGGTTGGATCGGACTGGACTGAACTGGCCCTTAATACTTAATTGCTGGACAACAGGTTTGTAGCTACACAACAACATAAAGGGACACAGTGCTGTCTATTCTGTCTCAAGGTTACACGTCATTGGTTTATTTTTTATTCATGTAGTGAGGGCCTGAATGAGTTTTTACATGTTAGAACCATAAATTTAAGGACACATGAAAACATGTTAGTTGTAATCTGCTATAACTACAGCACATAATCGTACAGTCCTCTGAGACTGAAACAATAAAATGAAAAACATAATAATCCCACCATGACCTCACTGGCTTGGATATTTTATTGAAGCCGTGGTCTGCCAGCCAGGCAGCTGTGGCAAATTGTGGCTGCTGCAAAAAATGTACCTTTGTAATCTGTGTATTGATATGAAAGCGAATGTAAAATTGATCTAAAAGTGAAGTATCGTGCCAGTTGGGAGGAATAAGCTCATACCTGCTCCCGCATACAGACGGTATCTAAAGAATTCATACTGATGCTGTTGCAATTTCAAGCTTTGAATGTGATTTCATAAAATGAGTTTGGTTTGTGTTCAGGCTGTGCAGCTATGTGACTCACTCTCTACATAGATCTGTGATTTGTTTTCTAAACATGTATTATTAATTTTGAAAATCTATGACAATGTTTGCATAGCAAGCAGCTTATTGGGGTTTGTGAGCATGCAATGCACACACCCAAGACGATGACACGAGTGTGCACGTAGGATTGTGGGATTTAGGTTTCGCCAGGAGAAACAATCAGGATGTTTTCACGTTGAGATGGTTTTCAGCAACATGGCTCCAGACTTAGAGACTCTGAGAAATTCTACCTCGTATTTCCACACAATGCATCATCTATGCTGTAATGACTTTATCTGCAATCTAACCTATTGACAGGACAGACAGCATTTTGCATCTGCTCCCCCTGGTGGTGTGTGACGTGTTTATTGACAGAAATCACACATTCAGGCTTCCACAGGCTTTGCAGCATTTCCTGTATAGTTAGTGAAGTTTACCACAGTGTTTTTTGTCACATTAATGCATTGTGTGCACTACTGCTGAAAGGTAGGTTTTTCACTGCACAACATTACATTTCAGTCACGCCCTGCAGCTCATTACTGGACTCCATCTTGTTCTCAGCGGTAGATCCCCAGTCAGACGTCTTCTTCCGCCCCTCAGCCCCCTCTCGCCTCTCCAGTAAGATAGAGCGCAGTAGGCAAAGCTTTTCACCACAACACACAATCACAGCTGGATGTCAGTGTGGTGTTTCTGATCAATACTGACTGCTCTGCCCGCTCCATGTCCTGCTCTACCAGAACGATCCACTAGATGGTAGAGCATAGTCAAGAGTGGAATACCAGCTGCTAGAAGAGAGGTTGGAGATGCTGCAAGTGTGTGTGTGTGTGTTCTTTTGTGTGTGCATATGTACCCTGCATGTCTAAAGGTTTCATCAGATTAAACTGTTTTATATTAAAGAGATGGAGAAGAAAACATTTGCGTTTGTCAACCTACTACTATGATCCCCCTCACTGTCGCCACTTTGGGGTGACAAAGTCAAAGTCAACTGGAGCACATCTGGTTTTTCTGTCAGTTGACCCTGTGCCCCCTGTGCCCCGGCTTTGCTTCTGAACCCGGCTCTACTGTCAAATACGAGGAACTGAGACATTTGCTCTTAGAACAGGAACAGGATAATACCAGCTTGGATTCTGACTGCATGAAGACAAGTGTTGGACTCTTAACCAAGCAGGTACCTGAGATACGTCGAGCACAGCGCTGCAAAGCAAAGAGATCAAATCAGTGCTGCGTGTTTATTTACAGGCAGTTCTATCAGATGTATCCTGGCAGCCAGCAGGTGCGACTGCATCACGTCCTGGACATCACTTTGGCTGTGACACAACACACAGCTGCCTCTATGCGACGGGGCATAATATCAGGGCAGGAGGGGCTTAGACAGACATGTCTGAAGTAATTGCTCTTACTTACCAGCTCTCATGGTGCATAACACATGCCGTTTGTAGGCTAAAATTGACCTAGGGCTTTTAGCCTGCCGTTTCTGGATAATGTTGTAAATAACTGCCTGTGTATAGCTTATTCAGTCATAAAAGTGAATTTTTGCACAAACTATTAACCTGAAAGTCTAACGGCAGCTTTGATTGGCTTCAGGAAAAGTTTTTCTTTGAATACTGCAGCCATGGCAGAGCTTTGGCATCTCTCTCAGTGATTTCACTTCTGTTCCATGCTGAAAGTTGGAGGTTTGAAACCTAAACCAAGTTCAAGACAGTGTTGTTCAGTCTAATCAGTGTTCGTGTTCACCGCAGTCAGAGTCAGAGATAATTAGGATACTAATGAATACTTGTACCAGTGCTTCTGCCTGCTAAAGGTCATTTACTCTAAGAGAGAGAGAGAGAGAGAGAGACGATACTCTCGTCTGATAAGTCTCTGCAGATATGAATAAAATGAAAAAAAAAATGCTACAAACAAAGTGGTTGATGTATTTAAGTAAAGCAAGTATAATTGCTAATAATTGCTAATCACATTACTAACCATGTGTTAACTGGTTGTGTGCGATACCTCAAGTTTTGGTATTGATCTGATACCAAGTTAATACAGGGCCAGCATCTGATACTAGTGCCTTGCCTGTCGGTAAAGGCAATAAATAAAATGTAAAAGAAAAAAGCCAACCAAAACTCAGAAAACACGAATAAACATAAATACCACTGATAAATCCAGGGTCTCTCTTGCACCAAGACACCAAATGGAACCCCCATCACATTTAATCATATAAATTGAAGCATTGATGCTGGTGTAAATTATTGGAGATAACATTTTTTTAGTGGGAGATATGACGGGGTGCATTTTCTGGCAGGGGTTCTCTGTCTTTGTAAAATGGTTTCTCTTTCTCGCTAAGGTTTTTTTTGTAGCTGCTATTCTCTTGTTCATGCATTTACTAATGCTGTCTTCTAAAAAAAGATTGCATTTGAGTACAACTAAAAACATGTTTTTGATGAGAGTGTGATTGCTCTGTTTTACTGACACATATTTTTGTGAATGAATGACACGCAACAACTATTCACCTGAAGTGAAGCCGTTTACCGTGCAAGAGACTAGAATTCAATAGAAAACAAAGGAAATGTTCATGTTGAAGGAGCAGGAACTGGTTGAGACCAACTGAGAAATAAAAGGAGAGTAATTATTGGGCTGTGTTAACAGGCAGCAGTCGTCTAACATGTTTACTGTATCAGCTTGGTAATGTGGGAACCTCATGACCACTTGTCTGCTGTTTCTGTAGCCAAGAGGAAGTAGAATTATAGAAAAATACATGGCCCAAGTGTCCATCGCAGCTATGGAAAATCTTAGCATTTGTGGATTTAAGACTTAATAAACTAAAGCTATACTCCTGTTATTTATAATGAGGTTTCATTCATGGAGGGCATCAGGCACTGTGGCTCCTTAAAGATCAGCTGAACATAAAAAGGTTTTACTGGAAGAATCTAGTTACTATTTGTTTTCATTTGAACCCTGCGAAATAGACGGTATAAAAAAAAAAGGGGCCAGCCTTAGAAAAGTACCACAGACTCGTGCTCTCGCTTAAAAATGACTAATGATGAATCATTTGTCAAAATATCTACCGATCAACACAGTAGATAACAGAGTGAGGTGTGAAGGAAGAAGACGGCATCACTCCACACCTCAAACTAAGGACTACTCGTAAGAAGCAGCAGTAACAATTAAGCCATATGGACAAACATAAGAATAAATCAGGGGATGTTGTGATAATATTGGTGCTCTGGAGCGCAGTAAATAAAGCTGTTCATTTTCTATTTGAACTCTGGGTCGAAAATCTTGTTTTGATCTCCGACTGTCCATTTTCCGGTGCAAACACAGCTTTCTGTTTCTGGGACATCTCCAGAACGAACACCTGTCCCTTAAATCCTCTGACTGCTGCTGCCAGATCTAAAGAATAAGCTGAACAAAGACCAGCTTTTTGCCGTGTCTAGAAGTTGTTAAGAGCTGCCTCATTCAACAGACTCATTCAAACAAAGTGATTTCAGTAGTTTAAATGAATCTTCCCTTCTGCAGACACTCACTGCTAAAGTGGGTTTTATTGTGATGATGAGCAGAAAAGGGAAGCGATAATTCCTGCAGCGATCTGCAGTAAAGACGTTGTGACAGTTCTCAAAGCTCTTCTCCAACCTGTCCTAGATTTTCATAATTTTATTTGATGAGTACGCTGCAGCACACAGAGGACCTCGCATTTTGGTGCACTGGCATGTTTTAGTGTTTTGGCCAGAGTTCTGAGAGGAAGTTTGCTTTTCATGCCTTCGCTTTGTTGTATGTGTGTTTTCTTACTTTCGCATTTGATTTTATTTTGTGTGTTTACCCAGAGATTATCTGCAGTCATTTAGGCAGCAGCTAATGGGGATCCAGGGAGAGATGAAAAAATGGAATGTTACTCTGTGGAAGAAATCTCTTATCTTTATTATGCCATGTAGTCGTGCATTACAGACTATCTGTTATATGTTGAGAAGCTCTTGGAGCTCTCTATTCTGTCTTCTTTGCCACTGATTGAAAAGCAGGATGCTGTGCTTTCCACCGCTGTCTGTAAAACGCACCTTTTCACGGTATGAATGTGAGCGAAATGAAAATCAAAAATGAAGCAGGCTGTTGAAATTTCAACGGCATTACTGAATTAGATGAACTTCTGTGATTGCGAATGTTTGCATTTGTCTGAATATGTTTTCTCTCCTGGATGTTACTGAGCCAGAACATGATGAAATTGAACAAGGTGAAAATGTGAAAAATACACAAAACATATTGAAACTGAATTACAAATTATGTTGAAAAGTCACATCATACATTACCAGCAAATTGCAATGGAAACAAATAAACATGTACATAGAGAATGCACATAGTTAATGCCACCCATGCGCTGTTTCCAATTAACTGAGGAAATGCAAACATCAGATATTTGTCATCCAATGAGGACACTACAACTTTCTTCAAATTAAAAAAACAAATTCATACATTTACATTTTTTATTTATTGTGTTTTAATCTCTGTAAGTAATCTTATTGTGTACTCTCTAATCGCCCCCAACTGGAGCGCCAGTGCCACTGACAGCGCCAACTGTTTATTTTGTAATATATGTATAAACAGTTGAAAATGTGCATTAGTTTGCATTTTGTTCTATCATTTTGGCAGTTTAGTTAAAGACTGTGCTACATTTAGATGGAAACTTTGCTTGTGTCTAGATTTTCATAAAATGCCAACACGGTTTGTCAGTTTTTAAAATGCTGCATTAAGTCAGAATCAGCCCATTAACGAATGTCTGTGTTTTTTGCTCAGATTGCTGCAGTGCAGCTTCATATTCAGTGTCATAACAACATTTAACTGGAAACAAGCCTGTTAAAACCTTCCACACAAGCTCAGTAAATAACATTTATTAGCAACTTTTCATTGGACCATTTTAAAATTGAACTTGAAATGTCCTAATTGAATCTGTCATTCTGTTTTACTTGCATCAGGTGGAACTCATGTTACATCAGCGCTGTGCCAGAGGCTAATGAGACAGTAATGAGCAATTTTAGGCATGTCTGTATCTCAATTATTGTTTTCCATCTCTTCCTCTGATAAGATCCAGTCCTGTGTGATAAAGTGGTTTCACGTTCAGATTTCTTCTTTGTGCAGGGAATCTATTTGCTCTGCCAACGGAATTTGTCTGAGCATGAGGATCTGTGTTGTAGTGAGCAGAGCAACCGCATCACCTTAATGAGATTAATCATCCCAACAATTCACACTTTTTCTGCTTTCTGCCTGAAGCTTATGAAATACCCTCCCTCACCCGCAAACTCTGCCTTATCTGCCACAACCAAAGCACCTTGCACCATGGGGAAGGCTCCGTCCAATTATTTGGTAGCGTTTCTATCCTGGCAGCTGCTGAAAAAAAGTGCTCACTGAATATTGGAAGGCAAATCATGTGTGTTTTGGCATGGTGGGTGCTGGGTTTAGTGGGTACAGATTTGTCCTGAAGTCTGGAGTGAGTCCAGACGAGCGTCATTACAGAATCCATCTTTCTGACTGGGGACGAGGAGATGCAACTGTGATCCATGATGGATGTTGATTGTGAAATTATTCTAACAGCAGGCGGTGAGCAAAGCTGTTTTACTATTTAAATAGGAAACATGCATATGCACAGACGCACGATGCCTCTGTGTTTCTCACACACGAACACACACATGTATAAACACAAATAAACGTGTAGCGCACTGTTCTCCAACTCAGCCACTGTATGAAAAAAAGAATAAAATGACTTCTCCAGTATACCCTTCCCTGCGGTGCTGCAGCTAATAAAGGCTAGAAATCACAGAGTTTCTAAGCGTTGGCAGACTAGAAGTAAATAAGCTAACATTTTTGGCCCACGGAGCGTTGAATAATCCCTCACATGTTGCAAACTGGTGCTTAAGTGATGAAACCAGGAAACACTCATTTCCCAATTAGTTTGCTGCAGTAGCTGCCACCTCGGCTACCATTTAACCACGAGGTGTATGTTCAGACCACACAGAGAGGTGTTTTACACATCCTTTACACTTACAGTGTGAATATGTGTGTTTTGCGTATTTAAGAAGAAGAAGAAGAGTCAGCAACAGTTCAAGGATCACAGAGTGTTTTGTAAAAGCCCAGCTCCTCATGGACCTGTTAGTGTTTCAGTTCCAGCTCAGCTGCTTCCAAAGGCCATCATCTCACTAATGAAGTGATGCACAATGGAATTGCCGCCATTCAATACATACTCCCGCAGTGACCTGATATGAGTTTTCCTCTCTCTCCTGTCCTCCCACTCTTTAGTATCTAAACCTAACTCTATATCCCACTCTTACTCCGTCCATGGCAAGGTGTAGGGGGCTCCAATCACTTGCTTCTTCTATAGTAGATTAAGACAGCCACAGGGGACAGCACTGAATGAGGCAAACAGTGCACAAGTGAACAAATGCATCTAATACTCTAGCTATTGCCATCCTGAATGAAGGGTGTGAGTTGGCGTCAGAACTAAATGGTATGATTGGATTTGTCCTGTGTTCCAACAGTAGACCTGCCCACCCATGCCCTAAAACTCTATGTGCTTTCCACTTCCACTAAAGCATAAAAAAGCAGCCTTTAGGTGTAAACATGCCATTTGAGAGAAACTGTCTGGTAAAGTGTGGCTTGCAGTGGAACCCTGCAGAGAGGGTGATGATTGGGGCTGATGGGGAGCAGAGGAGGGGACGTTGAATGACTCAGCCCTGCGGGGCTGCGTGTTGTTGATGACATCATTAAAATAGATAGTTTACTATCTTCACAACAGAAATGTGTCCGAGCTTGATGCTGCTTTTGGGAAAAGTATTTAGTTTGTGGAAGGGCCATACACTGTTTGCAAAACAATATAAAGTTACAAACAATCTCCAGATGTTCTCAGGCTGGTTGGTGCAGTTCACTAATGAGAAACAGTTTGGAACTGGTTACACATTTTAACTACCTAACCACTAGTGGTTATTTATTCATTACAGCTACTTCGTGTACACGTGTCACCATGCGTTTGAACTTAGCAAATCAACGCTACATTAACTGCTGTAGGAATTCTCAGTAACATTTCATTTCCCATAATACCTCACCCCTATACTGACAGCATGATTATTAAGCAAGGGCACATCACGCATGTGAACACATCAGGGTTGTAATAGGGAAATCTATTATCTATCTATCTACAATTTAAGTATTTTTTCACACAAACACTTGCAATCAAATATATTCAACCTTTGTAAGAACTTTCTGAAAATGTACTGTATCAACTAATGCCATGCTAAACAGTCAAATAAAGTTTAATGTTGCATATTTTATTGTATTTTAGCTTGTAATAAACTTGTTTTTTTTTTCCTTTTTTTTCATTAGCAAAACATTTCAACCCCCAAGTCAACAATTTGTCAAGCATTCTTAAACCTTTGTGCCTTCCAGTAAGTGTTTCCAGTAGTTTCTCACAAACTAGTCTCTTTTTTAGGATTTAAAATGATTACTACCTTTACTCTAGTAAGTGCTTGAAGATGGCAAAAATAATAAGGGTTTAATAACAGACAAAGACATGTCTGTATTACAAAATAATTACCAAATAATCCTGTTCAGGGAGATGGCATTGAATATTACCATATATACAAAGAGAGTCCTACAGTAAATGAGATCCATAAACGTGATAACAAACTGTTTGTTTAAGTTTTAGTTCCATGGTATTGTTGGAGGCTTCCTTGTAGGGGGACCTATTTTATATAGTTATATAGGCTATCCCTATTGCTATTAATGATGTAGACCAACGATTTGAATTAAAATTATGACACAGTTAAATCAACACTTTCACTTTTAAGTCTAGAACTACACCAAATCTATAAAGCAATTTTAAAAATAATAAATGGTAATGTTTGCTCTTTAGGTTCACCCGAGTAGCTGTTTTTGTAGCAAGAGCACAACAATCACACAGGCTTCAGAAGGAAGTGCTGCCTCTGGGCAAAGCACCTGTTCTATGGCTTCTGCCAAAACCTTGGTGTGTATTTGTGATAATATACAGTTTGTTCAAAACCTTATGTATAAATATATTCATCTGTCCATTACTTTCCTGTGCCTCCTGGGTGCTGAGTGGGTGGGCAGGAGAAAACACTCGGGCGATTTCAGTGACAAGGAGCAAACACGACATATATTTATTCACAGAATGTAATTCCCAACCTGTCACATGACTTGTTATTGTTGTTTTCAGGCGTGTTGGTACATTGCACCCAAGGTGATATTCCAGTCTGCAGGGACGTGCAAAGTATGGCACAACTACACTGTGTTTCACATCCGTAGGCATGTGTGTCTCTATTGTATGAGTGTAATATTTGATTATTTGTCCAGCCTCTGTTAAGGTGAGGAAATATGTGCAATAATGTTTTGCAGAACCTGAGGTTGTAGTCAAGAACTATTTAAAAAAAAATCCGTTTTACACTTTCATTGGTTTACTTTGTATTGTTTACCTAAATGACCAATAAATCTAATAACAAATAGTAATAGTGATGTATTTGTGTGGATACATACAGATTTAATTATGTCGACCAGTTTGTTCTGTAATTTCCCTGGTAGTAACCTCACAAAGATTATTTTTGATAACATAAGTAAACACATACTTTTATAGATTTGCTTGTTTGTTAAGTTTGTTACATAAAATAGGACAGAACACTGAACTTTACTTTACCATTCTTTACAAAATGTGTTCTTCACAAGGGGTTCTTATGTAAAACTTTGTAAAGCTTTTGGACCTGAAGAGTGAGTTGGTTCCACAGGAGAGGAGCTTAATAGCTAAAGGCTCTGGCTCCAATTCTACACCTAGAATCTCTAGGAACCACAAGTAGACCAGCAGTCTGAAAGCGATGTGCTCTGCTTGGTCAGTATGGATCTATGAGGTCTTTGATGTATGATGGAGCCTGATCATTAGGTGCGTTTTATGTTAGGAGAATGATTTCAAATTCTACTCTAATTTTTACAGAGAGCCAATGGAGAGAATCTAATGTAGGAGAAATATGATCCATCTGGCTAATTCCAGTCAGAACTCTGGCTGCAGCATTCTGAATTAAGTGGAAGCTTTTAATGTGCATCTTATCGGTAATGAATTACAGTAGTTCAGCCTAGAAATAACAAATGGATGCACTAGTTTTCCTGCATCACTTTGAGACATGCTCCTAATTTTAGAAATATTCCTCAGATGAAAGAAGGCAGGTATACCTGGTCACCTTTGACGAGGTATACCTGGTCAAAGGTGACTCCAAGAGTCAACTGATGAGCCACCATTGCTGGTAATAAATGTTACTTACAATAGTTACATATCTGTGAAGGTTCTCAGTCATCCAGGTCATGGTTATCTTAAAAAGGTTTTATTCAAAGCAACAAGTCCAGTTGCTTGGGATAAAACCTTTTTGCAATACAATAGTTACATGTTTCTATCTTCTAAAAGCAGGTAGGGCAGGAGCATTTATATAAACCAGAATGTTTATCTCTGGTATAAATGTAGTTTAAAAATAATTTAGCACAACTACAAATTTAATGTTTTCTACACACCAGGTTTACCAAAACAGCCAGGAGGAAGTATATAGAACGTTAGAAAAAATAAGGAAAATGTTTGGGAGCTAGTCTGATTGATTAGCACTCGGCTGGATATCAAGTAAGTACTAGGCTCACCAGCTGCAGCAGCTCATCACTGACCCCTGTGAGCAAACCTCAGGCCCTGTTTCAAATGAACAAGCAATTATCACTTTGTGGTGTGACCTAACTTAGACTTAGCTTTTCTAAAAAGCTATTTTGTGACAAAAACATCATCCACACCAGGTGTTTTGGGTTTCTGCATTAACAATAAAACAGATTGACTCTCCTCTTACTGAGCATGCATGAAGATCTGCAAACCAAGCCAGCCACAAAAAAAACAAACAGTGTACTATTTCAGTTTCCTCTCTATACAATGGTTATAGCAAGCAGGCTACAACAACGTGCATCCAGCTCCTTTCACTAGTAAGATGCTGTTCTACTGTACACACTACAACATCAAGCCGGTGGTCTCCGGTTCCCCATCTCCATTTAGAAATATCTTAATTGTATGGGTGTAAAAACACCAGGTTAGTCTGGACAGAGAGCCACAAATGAGTGAGACATAAAGTAGAGCTGCTTATTGAAAAATCTTGTTTTAGGAATAGGAAATTAATCAGGATTTGGCAATTTCAGCAGCATTATACTGTCATCATCTTTGTGGTCCATTGGTGACTGCAAGCTGTGTTTTTATGCTATAAACTTGGGTGAATGAAATCGTAGTGAAATACCACAAGGCCGAGTGCAATTGCAAAGATGCATTTGAAGCAAAAATTCTCAATATGACTTGTTTGCATAAAAAAAATCCATTAATATGATGGTTTGTTGCTTTAGAGCTGCTGAATTACTCCAGTAAACAATTTTGAAGTAGCAAACGAAAGACAATAGATCACCTTCATTTTTCTAAACACTCTGGAGAGAAACCCTGTCATTAGAAGAAAACAGTTTTCCATTATGCCTGTTGTCAAAAACTGAGGTAACAGAGAAAGCATTTCAAGTGCACAAGTTCACACTCTGGAGAAATGACACATTAACAGAAACGTCACAAGCATATTGAAAATGTCTGTGACAAGTGTCTCCGGTTGCATCTTAAAGTACATTTTCCTCTCAGAGATGTTCGTACAGGTTTTTGTGTTTTCCACAACTTTAGCAGGTTTAACTGCTAATAAGCTATGCCGTCTTAACCTATGGCCAGATCATTAAAATGACAATGATCCATGAAAAATATGGCGCAAATTACTAATATAACCAACTGTATTGATGGCACCGTGAAGAGGTTTTGTTGCTCTCTTGCTTGTGACTTAATTATTGCAAATTTAAATCCCTTAACACGATCTGTTGGACAGTCTGAACACATGTGCTGCTCAGAACAGAGATGAGAGTCTTGTCTTATTTAAGACCTTCAGCTTGTCTGTTCAGGTGCACACAGTGGTCAGAGAACACTCAAATTCAGTTAAATGATTTATAAAGTACCAAACATTTTCTGGGAATAGGACAAAAAAGAGGACAAGCATTGTGAAGAAGTTATTCTGCTGTGAGAGGTGACTTTCTTGTGGAGTGTCTGAGATGGGTAAAATTTGTAAGTGAAATCTCTCCTGCTTATTTACAGGCACCAGTGAGATGCTGGTGAGTCTTCCAGAAACTGTATTAAACAATGATGAAAAAAGAAAACAATTGTAAGGGCAAAATGACAACAATGGTAAAACAGAGTTCAGAAACACATGTTGCACAAACTGAAGTATTGTGAACGTGACAACGTGACACTTGACAAAAGAGTCGGGATATCACCAAAACTCATAAAGTCCGCTTTTATACAATACAACTGACACTTGAGACACCAGGCATTTCACTCTCAGCCTAAAGTGTTAGGTGCTAGTGGTGCTGTCAAGTTTGGTGATGAAAAATGTTTGTGCCAGTCCATGTAGTAGAGCGTGACTAAGTGATAACTTCTATCTGTTGTTGACATTGGAGAAAAAGCAAGAAGAGCAGCAGAATCAATTGGAGCAGCCAGCATGTTATCCCACGGTTTCTTTTAGCACCACCAGCACTTGCTTGGGACTGTAAAGTCTCATATTCTTTGTGCTCTAAGGGATAACGCTGCTTCAAATGACCTTCACACATACATTTGTAATTTAGATGAAGTCTCTTGTGGTCTGTCTTGTGCTTTCACAGGTCACTAAGTGCAATCCACAAACAAAATTTAGTTTTGCAAAAGTTAGTTTTTCATATATTGCTTCTTTTAATGAGAAGCATTACTGAGAAGCAAACTAATGTGTGATGATAAACATCATTGCCATTCTTTTTGCATATACTATTATTCGTTGATGGTAAATGCAGTAGTTCAAAATCTACAACCTTTCTACTACTGTATATTCTCCACATAGTTTTACAGCCATGCCAAGTTATTCCATACAGCTATCATGATAAAAGTGACAACTTAAATTAAATACTGACCTTTCTGCAACTATCGGCAATCAGCAGTTTCACCAAGTCCTCTAAAACTACTCACATTATTTTTGTGGCCACTTAGCGAAGGCCTACTCCTCCAGGGCTTGATGCTTAGACTTAAAATTGCTCCCTGATTGGTTGTTGTAGACTGACTCTAGGTTGTCATTTTGTAGATATTCAATCACTTGTCAGCTCCTTCTTGTTTAAGTGTTTGTTGGCACATGCATGACAAACAAGGTCAACAGCAGTCACCTTCCTACAGAGAGAAAAAGTCATCATGTATTAGGTTTTATTCTGTGCTTGAACCTCACCTCTGCAGTTATAAAATCTAAACGTGTGCATCTCAAAAAGGTTTTATCCAAAGCAACTGGTCTTGTTTGGTTTCTTGACGACGTTTCACCCTGCCATTCCAGAGGGCTTTCTCAAGTCTAAACATGTGTAATTAACCAACCAACTCAAAATCCTAAATACATTCCTGATTGAATGTGTTTAAAATGATAATAATGACACACGGTATTGATCTACTTGGGAAAATTGTTGTTGCACAGCTGTTTCCATGGGGTTTTTTGCATCATGTAGCCTGGAGGGACTAGAAATCTAATTGCTCATACACCCCCAAAATGCAGAGTGATGATGATAAAGGAGCCCTGAAAGTGACACTCGGCCGTAGGTTTGTATTAACTGTTAAGATCCTGCCCATGTTGTGGATTAAATTATTACAATTTTATGTTCTTTTGACTTTCGTCCAGTCAGCAGAATAATAACACTAAGCTGATCAGTACACTGTCAGTATCCTAAAGTGCTCTGGACTTACCGAATGACTTTACACATCGCTTGTGAGTGTTTGGACCTCCTGACTCACCAAATGGGTAATGAAGCCACTTACGTCTGTGTCTTGACAGGAAACTTAAGTGCCCACGAAGTGATGTGTTTGAGAAAATAATGTTGACATTTTTACCGGCAAGAATAATGCTCTGTTTATATTAAGAAGAAAAATCCACTTTAATGTCACTGATACATTTTTACATGTTACAACAAAATTTGGCGCTCGGGGAGCTAGCGCTGGGTGTCTCGCACAGGGACACATCTGGTATGGGGGGGGCGGGCTGGGTGCCTCAGCTGGGAATCGATCCCGCTCTTCCTGCATCCCAGACCTCTGCCTTAACCGCTGAGCTACAGGGGCGCCTTAATATGCTTATAATATTAATATGCTAATATAAAAATGTGTGGGCGAGGTTACGGTGTGAACCAAACAGACTTTGCTCAGACTTTATCAGTCTGTTTTGAACTACTAGTGTATCATATTTACTTATTTACACTTTAGGGAATTTCTTATCAGTGTCCAGTGTTTAGTCACCTATGGTAATATAAAACAGTATAGTACATGCTGTGAGACCAAACATTGCTAAATCCTGGTAATGAGTGATGCAGCACACAGTAACATAATGTTATAGTTGCTAATATTTTCTTCCTCGCTTAAAGCTGTGCAGGATGAGAAAGTGACTCATTTTCCAAGTCGGTGCTTAGGCCTCTCAAGGAGTGATAAATATTTGCACTCTATGAAAGCCTTATGTTAATTACAGAACATGAGTAATTGTATCCCAAAGATTAGTTGCCTGAAGTTTTACCAGAAACACAATATGCCATCTTTTCAGGCATAACAATGTATAATGCCTAGTCCCCATCCGCATTCTAAAATAACGGCATGTAAGTCTATGCCATGCATGTCCTCCATCTCTTCATGAATTATTCATAGACAGATGCTTCTATGTTTACTTGCTATTAACACATTTGCAAATGCAGCGATGGTTATTGTCCTGGTGTGTCACCATGCATACATGATGAGGTGAAGTCAGATAAGTGCCAACATTTTATGTCATATGCTTTATAAGGGCCATAAATAAAAAGGAGTCAAGATAGACGGGAAAATATCTACTTCACCCGTAATGCTGGAATCAACTTGGTGTGTCATCACACAGTACAAAACTTTTAGCTATCTAACTGACAGGCCATCTCCTATAACATCTAAACAGAACGTAGACTTAAAAAGTAGCAAACATTTCCCTTCTGATTTTCTTGCCGAGAAACAGAAAGTTGCAGCATCAGTCCAACAAGTATGAAAGGAAAAAAAACCTTACTGTAGCTACATCAGTAAAGGAAACTCAGCTGAATGTGTTTATCTTCTCTTCAAAAACAGGCAGAGAAAGACAGTTTTCAAAGAGAGGTTTTTGAACACAGGAGATGAGCAGAGATAAAGGTGATGGGATAATGACCCCTTCCCAATGGGTGACTTCAAGCGTATAATTTACAAATAACATATTACTTGATTTAATCTGTAAATCTTTTGTAATAATATTTCATAAAGCTGCATTGACAAAAAACCCTTCATGAAATTGTGTATTTCACTTTTTTTACCGCAGAGTAAGTTTTTTTACCGCAGTGGTTTGCTGTTCCCATATGTCGTTAAATATGTTTAAATGTTGTTGTGTTCAAAATAAATAATTAAATATAACTTATCTCAATTCCTATTTCTAGGGATGCTTACAACCAAATTATTTACTGATCATGTTTACTTGCCTACTTAAGCCTAACAAAGAAATGATCGTTCTATAATTTAAAAAAAATGATTAAATAAAAAGAGCTTCTGTGCTTTCCTGAGCAGGGAGACATTGCAGGCAATGCAGGATTTTGGTCCTTAACTGCATAGTGTATTTTCTTGGTGACCATATGGTCCCAGCTGCCTTGAGATCATTGACAAGTTCCTCCTGATTAGTTCTGGGCTGGTTCTACACCGTTCTCATTATCATTGAATTTCCACTAGGTAAAATCTAGCAAGGAGTTCCAGACTCAACTCCAGGGAGTTATTTTATGGTTCTTCTATTTGCAAATAATATCACCAACTGGTCACATTCTAATCCTTCTGCTTGGCAATGATCTTGTACCATTCCAGGCTTTTGTAGGTCCACAATCTTATCATTCCAGGAAAGCGCTTGTCAGTGCTAAAACTAATCAACTAATCCATCTCCTAAAAATGCTGTCCCTATGCAACTAAACTGCAACCATGGTTAAATGGAAACAGTGGAAACACTGACAAGAAAGTGTCCGACTTTCTGAGCATCAGCAGCAGCCGGTGTTTCAGCACAAACTGAGACGATGTGCGACGTTAGCATCACAGACATCGCCTAATTAAAATGAACGAGTATAAACCCATGTTAAATAAAGTTACGTGAAAATGTAATACCTCACGAAATGACGATTAATACTTTTTATTTAAAATACTTTTTGCTTATGTAATTTACCACCATTGCCTTTTAAAACTTTTAAAAGGCAAGAGGCGCTAGAGCCACATTTTTACTCTTTAAATACATACATCTGTAGAGTTATTAAAATTAACCATGGTTTGAGAAGTCATGGTAACCCGCTTTTCTAAATGCATCACTATGAATCCAGGGCCTTGATCAGCCAGAGTCTGATTATTCAGCCTGAGTAAAGCAAAGTTTGGAGACTATCATCTAACTTGGCACAACAATTAATTAACAGCTCACTTACTCAGTTCCCAAAAAATTCATGCTGAGCTCCCAGACTCAGATTGTGGGTGCAGGAACTAAAACGCTTAACACAGGTAAATGGATTCTCTCTATGATTCATCCTCTCCATCTCAGTCTTTTATCATTTTGTCTCTCGTGATCATTGCTGTGGTGCTGGGGGAACACAGTGAGTCTGTGAATATGATGCATGTTTCCAGCTGCTGCACCTGCTCGGCCCTGCGGCTTTTACCTGCAAATTAGTATGTCTGTCACACTCCCAAGTCTGTTTCAACCCTCACCCCCAGTGACTGCAGGGCTTGAAGAATAATATTAAAGCAACTTACTCAAGGTCTGCCCATGAACTACAATCAGTACTGACTTAGGAAATTATTATATTCAGCTTTGACAGACTTGAAAACCAGCTACTGAAGTCACACTCCAATAATGTCTATTTTTATTACTTTTTAAATCACGTTTGACTAACACTGTTTGAAAACATCACCCTGGCAATACCCTGGTGACATTTTGGCATCATACAGGATATGAGGGTATATGGGATGGGAAAACATTTACAGGTATGGCTGGAAACAATGAGATGCGGAAATGCCAAAAAACGATTTCTAGTTAGAAATGAATGATGAATATTTGGCTGGAAGTTCTTTCAAATGGGATTCAGTTGGGATTTGTTTTTCATTAGTGTTTGGGTTGTTGACTATCCAGCCTCCATCTCTCTAGGCAGGAGTCATTTGCGGCGCTCATTTGTACACATCTGTGCATGTGTGACAAAAAGGGAAGGCTGAGCAGTCTGTTTCTATAGTGAAAAGTCGTGACTGGTTGGAGTGTTTGATGAGGTGGCTGCACATCGAGAGAAGGAGGTGATTTCCAAGAGCAATGAACCATCTACCGGGGTCTATTGCTGAATAGAAATTGTACCCGCATGTACATTCAAATGTATTTAAATCCTCACACAACTGTATCTGGCATGTTCGTATGTCTGTGTCCGCTACAGTATGTAAGCCCCTATATAAGTGAAAAACTCTAGTCACCAGAGGAAGGTAACTATCAACCTCAGTGCTCCAAGGAAGGAAAACTGGTTCATCAGCAACAGGTTCGGGGGGCCCAGGCCTGTTATCTGTTATTTCATGTGCTTGCTGATTTTTGTGACTGATCATTTTGTTTGAATGACCTTGGTTTTCTTTAGTGCCATCGTGACATTTACATGCCCATCAATCCATCCATTATCCTAACTCTGGGTCGCAGGATTGCTGAAGCATATCCCAGCTGTCAGTGGATAGGAGGCAGGACACATGCTGAGCAGGTTGTCAGCATATGACAGGGCTGCCAAAGAGACACAACAATATTCACAAACATGGCCAATTTAGATCACCTATTAACCCGAACATAACCACTGTGTTGAGAACATGCAAACTCAACACATAAAGTTTAGAAAAAAGGCTAAGTTGTAGTGAATTGAGCTCTCCAGGCCACTGTAGATTCAAGGTAAAGATCACTGACATAAGTCAACGCAAACCAACCAGCATATTATTAATGCTTGCACAGTAGGTGTAATGCATTGTTGCCAGGTCAAACTTAGAAGTTATTTTCACTGAATTTGTTACAGGAGGAGGCTGAACAACAATGAATCATGTGTACTCTAACTGTAATTTGATTTACTGTAATTTGAAATAATGACCTTGTTTTCCTCTTTGCCAACAGTATCAGAGTGAGGAGCATAATGAGTCTTTAATATACAGAGTGAAACTATTTCATACTTTCAAAAAACTATAAACAGGTCATGTCGTATTTGAAATGTCCAGGAAAAAAGAGACCCTGTTTTGTTATGACAACTTCTGATCATATTTACTGAAAAAAGATACTTGCATAAAAAAGATTTATAAGTTGTAACAGCCTGCAGTAAAAGAACAAAAGCTTGGCACTGACTATTGCGTGGTAGCATGAGAGGAAGCACAGAGTGTCTTTGCCCTATGCAATGCTGGGATTTTGAATCTGACAACGTGCTCAGGAGAATTAAATATAGAAATAGTTTTATAGAAAAACAAGTATATTATATCTGCATCGCAAATTTCAGTTATTTTATTGAGCTCACATATGTTGGCCCTGCAGCATCTAAGAAGAAAACCACTATTACCATTATTGGTCGTTGTAAGAGTCAGACATTGATAGAAAACATAGCTGTGGGAACCTCTGGGGTTTCCCACAGTAAAAACTTTCTCTGCATTGGCAACGCTGCCTTTGCACATGCATTTCTGCCATGAATTATTCCTCCCATATCTCTCGCTGATTGTAACTGAGCAACTTGCTCATTTTATAAGTATCTTTTTTTCCCCAGCATTCTTCAAACTGTAAAGCAAAGGTAGGATCAATCAGAAAGTGTAAGCTGTTGAGCTGTATCACAGATCACGATATGGTGTGTTTGTTTGTGGTCAGTTTATAAATTATGTAGCAGCCTGAAAAGCGAGTGACTGTAACTAGATTTGAATACTTAGGGCAGAAGTGCACAAAACACTGACATGTCTTTGTCTCCTGTTTGTTTTCCACTCCATGCCCACCTCCTGTCTCCTGGTTCTTTGATGCTGGACAAATGTCAACATCTTGTCAATATATAGAATAGAAGAAAGCTGCCTTGTGTGTTTTAATAAATCATTTCTACCAAATAATTATTTGCCTTTTTGGGTCAAGATAAATCTCAGTTTGATTTGATTTATGGTCTTTAGATTGGTGATACTGGCTTTAAAGTGTGACATAAAGTTTTGTGCTGTAATGTTTTGCTTTAGGGAGCAAGCAAGTAACAAGACATGATTTTCCCCTGTACATTTCTGATTGTCTTGAAATCCATTACAAATTAACTTGCTTTGGTCAAGTGTTAATTTGTCTTTTAGAACAAAGTAGATTTTATTGGATTGTGGTTATTGCAGAATTTTTGGAACATGGAGTAGATTTTGACTTTTGCAATTAATTAAAGTAAGCGAGATAGCAGAGATTTATAATGAGGAGGAAAGATGTATTCGATTCTAACTGATGAAATGTTTCTTCTCACAGTGCTAATTCCTTATGGTTCCCCACTGTTTGGATACTTTGTAAAGAGCAATCACCCAAATTGGGGATCATCTTGCTTATGGTTCTTTAATTTTCCGGTATTCCGTTTTTGCTTTTTATTGCTTTTTAATTCTATTTATCCACATATGGAGCCATTCATGCTTTAGGAAACCCTTTGTGAGCTGACTGCCCTTGTTACCGCTACACCTACAGCACATTCTTCCGCATCAAAAAAACTACAGACTCAGAACCAGGACATGGTAAAGTTTGACTTTTGGCTTCTACATGTATTAACTGTTAGTATGTGCAGCTCTAAACACTGATTACACCCTTAAGTCGCCGAGATATTAAGTCCAACAAAAAACATTTCTCATGGGTAGAAATTATCAACAGACTTCCCAACAGGGAGCGGGTTAGCGCTGGATGATTTCTTAAATTTTCTATCTAACATTTAGTGGCAAACAAAAGGATGAGTAGGAGTTTTTGACACTTGTTTCTGTTTTTGAATATAGGAGGTGGAGAACAGATCTCTTGTTCCATTTTTATTGTACACTACACGCATCACTAATTATCATATTTTTCTTTTTCTTTTCTTAAAAGTGTTGCATGTTCATATAGTAGCACCCTTTACCAAGCCCACCAGTTCTGCCCAGTCATTAGGTGTGTTACAGCATGAAGTGGTTTTATAGCTGAAGATACATCCCTAAATAGATGCTGTAAGTGCTCAGCTGTTGGAAATGTCTCCTCGTTTGTTCGTTGGGGCATACAGAGTTCAGAGATGGAAGGAAATGTTGTTCCCTTCCTGCGCCCATTACTGTAGAGAGACCATCTTTGTGGATCCTAGTGGCGTCCTGTATTTTCAGGCAATTGCTGTGAGCTGACCTGGTTTAGCTCTTGCTTAGAGAGGAAATGTCAGCTCCAAAAGACTGGAGGGAGCAAAGACTCGCTTTGTTAGGTCTCCTTGATGAATCTGTGATTCACCTACTCTGTGCAAAAGGTTATCAATAATAAAGTCTAGAGTTGGATATCAACAATGATGGAGGCGGGATAAATCAGTCACAATGACAACACTGTTACTGGAGCTTTTATTGACATTTCCACATTGTATGTTCTTTCAATGCGAGTCAGTGTGACGTGATTGACTGACAAGCTGTTGTATTGATTAAATTGCCCACACCAGAATAACTGATGTATTAAATTGAACTGAGCTTCTCTAGGATCATGTCAGGGCTGAACTTTCTGTTTTTGTGGTGAATATCTCAATGTAGTAAACGCAATACTGAGCATCAGAGAGTCACAACAAACCGTTTCTCCTCTCCTTTAGTTTGTTTAACATGGTGGAGGATTAATAAGTGCATGCGGCGTCTTGTCATTTTATCTGATGGCTGCTCTGCGTGGTGATGTAACATCTATTTAACCGACAGAAAGAATTGCACCTAAGGTACAAACACTCTTCCCTTTTGATGTTCCCACGTTCCAAGATGATGACACACTGGTAAACAAATTTAGGGGGTTGTTCATCGGGAAGATTAAGTCGAACTTACTCCATAGTTACTCTGAACAACAGTGAAAACTTTCTGGCCACTTCATGAAAACCCTAAATAACTGGAGGCTTTTATGCCTGAAGAAAAATACAATCAGGCTCAGTTCAGGTTGTGTTCCAGTAATTCACAGCCCTACGGCACACTTATTATTTTTTGTGCATTTTTACCCCTTGAGAAACCCTTGTGTATTGGGAGCTGAAACTAACACGCTAAAAGCTTAAGACATGAAAGTTACAAAGACGGGTTTGGAATGATTGTTCATGGCCATATTGGTTAAGTAATATTATAGCTATATTTTGGTCAGAAATGATCAACCACAAAACGTGCTGATATTCTGAGGATATTAGCATGTTCATAGTTTTTAGTTTTCTCTGGCTGAGCAAGGTGGCTGTGAGCTAAATCAAATTATTATGTCCACCACATCCTGAAGCTATTCCTTTCCCAGCTCCTAATAACTGTTATTTGTTGTGTGACAAAGCAATTATAACGTGTGGCACTTTTGCTTGTCAGCGATTGTTCATCAGACTGGGCATTTGTCTTGTTGAGTTGGTAATAAGAGGGAGCTGTAATACCATTAGCACACTCGTATCAAAAGGCACACAGTGCAGACCAGATAATTTTGCAGTGTTTATGTCCTTTTTTGCAGACCTATTTTCCCCTTTTTGTCTCTGTCCGCCATCTTTTCTGATAATTGTCATCAGGTTTGTGAGCCACAGGACCAAATCCCAATAACACTGGTCCATCGTGTGTCGGACTAATTCTCTCATGTTTTATATATGTCTAAATGCACATTTATGTTAGGTCTTGATTGTGAGAGGCTGATTTTAGTGGTGCTTCGTTTTGTCAGCTTGTGTAATAATGTGTACATTTAAATTATTGGGAATTTTTTGAGGTATTTTGAAGTCGAAGTGACTTTTTTTCTCATTAGCACCTCCTGTCTGAACTATAAGACCCAGGAGAAAGATCCGATTCAGATTCAGATTTCATATTCAGATTTATTTGTTGGGCAGATTTATTTTATGATTGGGCAGTGTCTGTGGGGTTCGGGGTGTGTTCATCTGTGCATGTGATCCGGTCCGAGATGTTTGCAGCTTTGTGCTAGTGCAGAACATTCCTCCGTGGTCCTGAGCAGTTCGTTCCAGGTGGGTGACTGAGGTTCGCAAGGGTCCTTCGCGGTTTTCTCCTGTCCTCTAGCTGATCCAGCTGTCCTCCTGTAGCTCCAGATCACTGGAGCAAGTGTTGCTGAGGCAACATGGAGCCAAAAGTACTGATGGATCTGACATGTAGCTCTTCAAAACTGTAACTATGCTACAGGGGCTGTTGAGAAACCACATAAAGACCACAATAAGTGTACTGCTCTGGTCTGAGGCTACATGTGTTTGCTCCTCCATTTTTTAAATACCAGTATAGCTTGTTGACACCAAGTCTCAGGGCTCTACTTTTCAGTATGACTAGAAAATTGTATATTTTATTATCTACAAAAGTTGTTTGCTGTTCAGTTGCTCTCAGTGGTAAGGCGTATGAACGATAATAACAATATAATAAACACTGCTACTCTTGTTATACAGTATAATTGTTGTCATCAGTCATCCCCTTTTCAAAAGGAGGCTGAACATCCTCCCATGAAAACGTAAGCCTGTGCTGCTTCTCTGCAAGAAGAGTCTTGGAATAAAGAATTCAACAAGATAAAAAAAGGGTCCAGAAAACAGAGAGAGATTGAAAAAATCAAACATTCGTAGAGGTTGGAACGGTTCTTTTCACAAGAGAGAGATGGACACATTTTGTTTTTTATTGTTTTGGTTACCGACATGTTGGCTTCTACACAGCTAATGGAGGAATGGAGATACTTAGAAACCATTTGTGCTCATTTGCAGAAGTTTGCATCGACATCATGCTCTTGTTGAACTCATAACACAAATCAAATCAAATCAAATCCTAACACAGGTTGCTATCTAGCTTTATAGAGTTTCTTCAAGGTTTTCTTCAGTGTCCAATTAATCCAGTGGTGGTTATCTGCAAATCCACTGAAACAAGCAGCAGACAGAGCTGCTAATAGATGATTTCATGCAGAACTCTGCCTCATAATGATCAATATTTTTAGTATAAAGACTCAGACTACCCCACAGACAGACTTAATATATTCAGTGACACATACCTCCGTTGATTCATAGCATAAAAGCTTTTTACAAGTTTCAATTTAACTGAGATCTTGCCTTGGGGGTTGTAAGTCACTTTCATGTAGAAGGTGTACATATGTAGGCCTGTGTTTTGTGTTATTTCTATTCATTTAGTTGGATCAAAGCCACTTTTAGGACTCAAATGAATTGAGTGCTTTCAGCTGATAGCCAGATGGAGCACAACAGGCCTTGTTGGTACAAGTTTTATGATCTAGAAAGCTTGCAGGGGGGTTTCATTTACCGAGTAGGACGGCATTTAACTAGATAGGCAGGGAAATAAAAAGGTGGCCCACATCATAACGCAAATCCACAGTGCTTTAATGTAACCTTGTACTTGTACTGCAGTGTGGACAAAGCAGTGGATTGTCTTTAGATTTGTTTCTTTGCTACATCTACAGTAGAGCAGCCTACATATTTAAAAGGTTAGTATAAGACGTGATATATTCATAATATTAAACATATAAAACATTAGCTGCATGTGTTTCTCCTTCAGTTTAATTAGTATTCAAGTGTTTTTCTCTTTTCCTCACTTATCTTGTCTGCACTCTACTAAAGTGACATCTGGTGAATCGGTATTCTCGTTTGTAAATCTGTAAACCGTCCTTTCAACAAATCAGCAGTATCTTGAAAACTTGGTGACTGAATCATCTGACGAGGCATTGCTGTACAGATTAAAAAAAAAGCTAGATAGAGTCTAAGGAAAAAGTAGTCTATCACTGTAATGATGGCCCGTGTTGAACTGAAATGCACCTAACTCCTGTACTGAATGCCAAATTAACCTTAACAGTTTTATCCATGCTTCATGTTGTGGACACATTTTAAGCCTCTGTGACATCTTTTGATTCAGACACTCAGTCTCAGCAGTTCAAAGTGGTGTTTAGTCCTCTAACCCCAAATCCCCAGCAGCAGCAGCAGCAGCAGCAGCAGCATCGTTTTAATACTTCAATTTATACAGCATATCCAAATAGCCTCTCATTTTAAAAGCAGTCTCCAGATTTCTGTTTTGTTTATTGCAGTTGAATGTCTCAGTGGCTTGAAAGCATAGACTAGGAATTGTGAAGCTGTGTGCTTAGACCCTTTTAGCCAATTTGCACTTTTGTGTGTGATTTGTTTGCTTTACATAAACCACACTAGCAGTTGTGTCTTCTGACTGTGTTTAAGAAAGAGTATTAAACAACTTAGACCATTTTAATTTGAGCAAATGACAATGCAATACCGGATAAATGATACGATTGTGTAATGTGGCCATTTCCTCTGAAACCAGCAGGCAGAAAGAATTGTTGTAAAGAACTGTCTCCCAATCTTTCTTCCAGCAAACAATGTTGTCTTCTGGTATGTAATTACCTATAGGACAATCAATCTGCTGCTGTTGTCTGTTTCCTTTTTGTACATTTTATTTTCGAAAGGGTCAAACACAAAAATTAAATTACTGTTTAATGTGAAGACTGCAGCTAAAAATCCTAATGTGTCATTAAAGCTTTTAAAACATCTCATATATGCTGCATGCCCTTACCCTCACACTGATTATGATTTAGCAGGAAATAATGAGGATATTTTACTTATGACAGTTGCTTGTGTTTCCTCATAGTCATAAGCAGATTTATTTTTAAGTTGCATGACTAACTTATGGTTCTCTCTGCAGGGTGTGTACACTGTGTGTTGTTTATGCTCTGATAGTTGCTCAGTGTTCTGTTAAATATGAAATTCCTCTCTGTGCCATGGCGGAGCACAGTGCAGTCAACAAATTGATTAACTCATAGTAATCCCATGGTAGAGAGGACTGACAGTAGACTTTAACAAAGCAAATTCATGAGAACAAGCTTTTTACTCTTACTTTTGTTTATCCAGCCCCGACCTTTTTCTGCATGTAGCCAACTCAACTTTAATACACTACCACTTGAAGGTCTGGACACACACAGGCTTTACCATCTTTCCCATTCCATCACCACATCCTCCACAACACATTTTACCCTCTATGGCCATTACATAGCGTGAAAAAGAAGGATCCACAAATATAATAATAATATTAATTGCAATACATAGGGTTTGTATGTGTAACATATTCAAATATAAACTTCACATTAGAGAAAAATCGAACTACAGCAACAAAGAATATGCTTCTAGGAACTAATGAAAAAACTACAATCAAAAACAAACCACACATTAGGCATATGGGTATTTAGAGGAAAAACAGTCATAAAAAGATTCAGCGAAAAATTGAAGCCTCATGTGGCCAAGCCGGGTGTGATACACTGTCTCCACACAATCCTGCCTGTTATTAAAATGTTCTGTGACTCGTACAACAGTAGTGTTTCTGTCTGTTCAGACCAGACAAGCTCGCCTAGAAACATACAGTTTCTGTCCAGGTTGTGATTAGATGGCAGCTGTGAGAGTGTTAACAGAACCTTATCAAAATATTTACAGAGTGGTTTAAACTATTTCCCTAAGAAACATTAAATGCTGCCTCTGCGAGCCATTCTGGTAGCAATAAAATAAAACACAACTATACTACATGTTCTGTATGTATGTATTATTATTATATTATTTATATAAGGTGATACTTTTTGGGAGATATTTTAGTTCTGAAGATTAGACACTAAACAGAGGATCCACCATAATGTAGTTGTACATTAAGTTATTTGCTGGAGCCACGACATTCTCTAGTGCCGTAATAATAACTTACATTTTTGGGCACTTGTTTTAGCAGACTTATTTGGGACAAGGGCAGACATCATATGATGTTGTTTCACCCAACTAGTTTTAGTTCTTTGCATGGAAATGGATTTGCTTCTCAATATAAACACTGAAGAATATCAAATCCTAGCCTCCAATTATGTGAGTATTTCTATGCAAAGCTCTTTGGTTCTTTGCTACTTCACTACAGCCTGCTTCTTGCAATGAACATAATTGTGATTTTCCTATTGTAGGATCACATACAAAAACACAACAGAAATGAGCAGAAAGTCTCTCAAACTACGTGCTGCAGGTGTCTGTCTGCCTTCACATGACTACGCCAGTTTGATCAACAGTTGTTAGGCTTAAGCTGTCACTGATTCTGATACAAACCAGGAGAACGTTTTTAGTAAGCTGAAACTGTCATTGTTGCATAATTCACATTAGAATTTTTCATTGGTGTTTAAGTGTGTGAACTGGTTTATAACGTGAAAAAGCAAAGGATGCATAAGAGACATTAGTACAATGTAGTGCAACTATTTGCACCAGCTAAAGACATAAGTAAACTGACACACCAAACGCAAATGTGACACGAATGTATTTGATTATGTTTTTATTATCAAATTAATTTTGTCTTCTTCTGCTGAGCTGTGAAATAAGTGACTAACTGGAGAAAGCATTATACCTTTGCAGGGTGCTGCACACTGCTGATGTTTCCTTTGTTGCAGTGCAATCAGCCCCTCCATCATTTTGTCGACATGTTGTATAACTTAACTAATATTGTGTTCCAGAAGAAAACACATGGCTACTGATTAGTCTGATGACACATTGCTCTCTGAAACACCTACATCAGATTATACGCCACTGACAAACTGTCTTATTTGAAATTATTTAAGTAAGGTTTTGGCTAGACTGGGAGAAAGAGGCTGATACAAGCCTTAAACAGCCTCCAGCAAGTTACTGAGTTGGCAGGCAGTGCGTGTTTTCAGCAGTGTGCCTTCCCTTTTCCTTTTTTTTTTTTTGCAGCTAGCTGCTTGTCTGAGTATTATAATAGAATGTCACAGCATTTAGTGCATTGGTGAAATGAAATCAAAATTCAAAGTCATTTCAATTGTTATTTGACTCTTGAATGTGAAAACACGCTGGCAGAAATTTTTCTTTATGTTACACCAGGCAGAGATGAGCCCATATGCTGTGACAGAGACAGTAGATAAAGGTCGTCGTTTGAATGACTGGGCATTTGACGTGTGGTTCTGCGTCACATTTTCATAAACCTGTGGGTTTCAACACTGGCCAGGTGGTGGAGATTAATTGTTTCCAGATGAAGTCCATCATCTGTATCAGCTCCCTGTCAACACAGAAATCTAAAATAAATGCATTTCTTTATGTAGAGAGATGTTTTATTACATAAACGTAGTTGTACTTTGTCATTATCTAATTTGAGCTTGTCCACATTATAAAAGATAAGTGCTTTTAAAGATCATGGATGGTCACATGGTCACTACGGTAGTATTTTTGTTTTGGAGCACATCTACAACAGCTTTTTGGTAGATTTTACCAGCTGTGTAATTTCAGTTGCAAACCCCACCTTCTCCACATATCCAGTCGCAGTGGGTGTAGTGGCATTTGCATTCCGCACTGCACTCAAGAGCTTGGGGGAACAGGCCAAAATTGATTGCAAATAGTGTGCCTGTAGCCTTATGTGACTTCTTGATGGTCTACCCTGAAGTTAGCTGCATGTGGTGTTTTTCACTTAGAAGTGCTCTAGGTGTAAAAGTAGGTTTGACAACACGAGAGCTTCTATTACATCACCGCTCTTTCAGATGCCAGAATGTGATATAATTAGGAAATGCAGCAATGCAACGTGTGAGAACAAATGTTGAGCTGCATCGATTTCTCTAAGAGTCCCAGGACTTGCAGAGTGAGAGCGAACCTCCTGAGTGCCTGCAGTGCATTTGCAGTGGCGATCCAACAGATAACACCCACCAGTCCCCAAGATTAAACTCCCAACACTGAGTCACTCATCAATTATACATGAGTCACTTTTGTGCTGTCTAAATGGAACGTCTCCTTTTCGGCTTGTTAATTCATTAAAACGACTGTGCAGCTCTGCAGACACCACATCAGCTCGACAGTTTGGGCATGGTAATTTGACTTTGTTTATTCAACAGTGAAATGAATCATTAATAGGTTGTTTTTTCCCTCCATTTTTTTGCTTTGGTTATAATGGCCTAGATGTCTGGATACTTTTCAGGAGGTTGTCTTTGTTTCCAAACTTGTTCAGATTTTCCTGAGGCACTATAAATGATAGGTTTAGGCTAGAATTGGGTGACTAGTCTACTGAGTTGTTGAGAGGCTGCTGCTTTTGAAGTCAGTGCTATATACAGCACACCTTACTCAGTGATGAAATAATCAGTGGGTGTTGTCAGTCACTGTTAGTCTTTTAGACTAGAAGTTCTGAAGCACCAGTAGGGGGAGGCCAGTCATGCATTGGCTTGATGCTGATCATGTTTGATGGCTCTATGAAAATGTTGTTACTCATTGCGCTGTAGTGTGCTATTTTGGAGGGTTTATTTTCCCTCATGTTTGTTTTCGCCTCAAAATGTCCAGAAGACTTTGTGCTCCAGACCCTGTGAAGTGCCGGGTAGTAGTGATGACTGTGTAATGGAAAGGCTTTCTATTAGGTTTCCATTTAAAGCATGGAAACGCTGCACAAGTGTCCAAAGAGACATGCAACCACATTCACAATTAAATTACTGTACATGAGAAAAGCTTAGTAAAATACGTTTTAGTGGTTTCAATTGGTTTTAACTGGCATTGCTTAACATACTGTAAATAGACATATCTGTCATCAAGTTATACAGATGTGTAGCATGTGCTAATTTTAATCTACACACTGTGTTTAATTTAATTTCACTATTGATCAGGAAATCCCTATTTGCATGAGCTTAACATTACCTAGGTTAGGGGTATTTGTGAAGTGAACATACAGTATTATGAATATGTTTTGTGTGTCATATTTTGAATCAATTAAACAGGTGACCAAGTGTTTTGTTGCTAAAAGCAACAAAAAAAAGTTTAGTAACTTTGTAGATAAAAAAGTGAATGTAAATACACATAATTTAAATAATTTATGGACAGAATAAACTAGAGTGACTTTTAATTGGTGAATGTGGTGGTGGTTGACATGAGAAGCTCGAAAAATACCAAAGGCTGAGAGAAAAACTAGAAAAAATGTAGAAAGTGAAGGTAACAGTCGCCCCAGTGGTAATTGGAACACTTGGCGCAGTGAGGCCCCGAGCGTCATCTGAGATCTCTGTTCAGAAGAGCGCAATCCTAGGAACAGCTAAGATACTGCGCAGGACCCTCCCAGGCCTCTGGTAGAGGACCCGAGCTTGATGGATAAAGACTGCCCAAGGAAGGGTGACTGGGGATTTTTTTTATACACACA
>JAUMHF010000025.1:6468091-6482519 GCA_032359275.1 Microctenopoma steveboyesi
CCTCTGGTAGAGGACCCGAGCTTGATGGATAAAGACTGCCCAAGGAAGGGTGACTGGGGATTTTTTTTATACACACACTCACCGGCCACGTTATTAGGCACACCTGTCCAACTGCTTGTTTACGCAAATTACTGATCAACCAATCACATGGTGGCAACTCAATGCATTTAGGCATGTTGACATGGTCAAGACAAACCGTTACAGTTTGAATCAAGCTTTAGAATTTGGAAAAAGGGTCATTTAAGTGACTTTGAATGTGGCATGGTTGTTTGTGCCAGACAAGATTAGTATTTTAGAAACTGCTGATCTTCTGGGGTTGTCACGCACAACTATCTCTAGGGTTTACCAAGAATGGTCCAAAAAAGGGAAAACATCCAGTGAGTGGCAGTTGCCACTCCTGTCAGCTAAGAACAGTAAACTGAGGCTTTAATTCGCACAGGCTCACCGAAATTGGACAAGAAAAGATTGGATAATGTTGCCTGGTCTGATGAGTCTTTATTTCTGCTGCAGACTGGTTTCTTGAACATGACAATGAGTCCACTGTACTCAAATGGGCTCCACAGTCACCAGATCTCAATCCAATAGAGCCCCTTTGGGATGTGGTGGAACGGGAGTTTCGCATCATGGATGTGCAGCCAACAAATATGCAGCAACTGCGTGATCCTATCACGTCAATATGGACCAATATCTCTGAGGAATGTTTCCAGTACCATGTTGAATCCTACATATAAATATATATGCATAAGCAATTTCATCTTTATTTAAGAAATATATTATTTCCGCGCATCAGTGGAACTGGGGGCCTCGTTAGCTGGCGGGGTAGTTACAACCAACACAGGTGGTACCTGCCCAAGAGGTGTCCACTCTGCAGGCGGGGGGAGCCAACAGAGGTGAAGAAGGGACTCAGCCTGGGTTTATATTGTCATACACAGTTTGGGAGTTGACTGAATGTTGGGATGGGCATAGTTTTACCTCTGTGGTGGGGACGCCTGGTGGTGCTGCTGGTGTGGGCCCTGGTCTGGTTGAGCCTGGGCACCCTGCCCTGGATAGATTCAGGGGAGCGGGGTTGCTTATGCGGGTCAGCGGGGTAGCTGGTTTTGGGGTGGGGCATTTCCCTCCATCCTTCCTTTCCTCCCCATCCCTAAACGCTTCCCTTCCCCCGCGCTTTTACACCAACACACACGTAGGGCCTTGAGGTGCAGGTGGGTTGCTGGGGTACGGGGGAGGATCTCTTCATCCCTAGTGCCACCTGTATGTCAATTTTATTTCACAACTTATACACTCTCATTACCTACCCCTTCATGACACATTCATACAGGGCCTTGGGGGTGGGCAGATTGACTGGCATCAAGAGGACGGCATGTACATTCAGCATGACCTCGGGTGCCAGAGCCCACTTCTCAATTTTAAAGTCACACTTAGACATTGAGGGTTCTCGGGAGGGGCCATACCCTTCCCCTGTTTTAAAAGCACTTTAGGACAACATGCCAACATTACCTCACCTCTCCGACATTAGAGTGGGCAAGGTGAGGCGTGGGGTCTTCTCACACCCTTGCTCTGTCACTGTCTGGGGCTGAGAGGATGAGCTGGCCATCTACTCCTATCTAATCCTCTATGTCTCTGTGGCAGATTTACTCATTCTATATCAACCCACAGGTACTTAGTGTTTGCAGAATTACAAGTTGTAAACACAAAATCAGCTTGGGAGTTATTTATATAGCCTTGTAACCAGAGCTGAGATAGATGGGGGCCGTGGGATTTATCAGCAAAACTGTGCAAACTGACATTCAGACTCCATTTGCTTGAGTGTTCTTGAACATAAAATAAAAAGAGCCACAAATTGTACATCACACATGTTAGTAAGAACAGTCTGTTGTTGTTTTTTTCCACAATAGAGTAGAACATGTTTTCGTTTTGTTGTGAACGTTTCTCACACCTAAAGTGCAGCAGAATGGTGTGTAAGCACTGTCACCTTACAGCAAGAAGGACCTAGTTAAACTCCCTGCAAACCTTAAAAGGAAGCAGAGTTTGGATAATGGATGGATGGATCATAATTAGAAATATAATAACACTAAGCCTTTTGTGTATCATTAAAATAATACTGTTCTGAGACACACACACACGCACACCTTGCTAGTACTGGGTTGGCCCCCCTTGTACCTTCAGGTTTGCCTTAATCCTTCATGGCATAGATTCAACAAGGTACTGGAAACATTCTTCAGAGACGTGTCTGTCAGATTGAAAAAGTTCTATGAATGCAGAATAAAACGTCTCTACAAAAAGAAAGAAGTCCAGTTGCAATGACTGTATGTTGCTGCAGATTTTTCGGCTGCACATCTCCCATTCCACCACATCCCAAAGGTGCTCTGTTGGATTATGATCTGGTGACTGAGGAAGCCATCTGAGTAAACAGTAAACTTATTGTAATGTTCAAGAAACCAGTTTATGACATGGTGCATTATCCTGCTGGAAGTAGCCATCAGAAGATGGGTACATCTATCTATCTATATATATATATGGTATAAAGATAACAACAATACACTGGATTCAGTGCAATGACTGTTAAGTCACACAAGGGTGCTCTAGTAATTTGGCTGCAGAGATGTTCTGAATGAACCCGTTACATCACAGTTAGTTGTGTTTACTTTAATTAGGAAAGTATTCACTGGGCTAATGCAAACATGCATCTGCTTCAAACTAAAATGACGACATCAGCCAGAGCAAAAATTACTGGCAGCAATGGTTCCATTAGTTTTTACCGGGGTTGTTAACCTTAACATGGTGGTTGGTCCATGATGATAAATATTCTAGTATAATAACTAAACATCTTTTTTTTGTCTAGCCATAACTGAACTGAGGGCATGGAAAGGTCGTTGGTTGTTTGATTTGTAGGACTTGTTGGTCACAGCAGTAAGCACCACTGTGCGTGTGTATAGAAGGAAAATGTTTGATGGACGAGAGGAGCCCACTCACAATGGAAAAATCTCACAAAAAGCATTTAAAAAAAAGAACAAAGAATGGGTTGGGGCTCATTTCGAAGATGAAACCCAAGATAAGCGTAATTGTACAAAGTCAGCAGCAAAGATACTTAAAAGTGCAGGAAGTCACAGTGAGGCAACAAAAACCCTTTGAACCCATGACTATCAAACCACTGAACCACCGCACTGGCCAGTAAATCAGAACTGGAAAACGATAATCAGACTCAGAGCTGCGGTTAAAGGCCAAGGCTGTACAGTCACAACTCTAATTATTTACTGCCAAAGACAACCAGTTTTACACTCTATATCTGCCCTGCCCCAGTCCAGGACCCCATAAATCGGAAAGATGATGGTTCAGTGTATATATACATATAGATTTAATGAAAAGGCAATCCATGAGGGAAATCTAAGTGTGCAGGCCTATATATGTTGAAATAAAAACAAACTTTAACTAAATTGATCTGCTGTTGAAGTCACACAGCTGTGTGAGCAGATTTTAAACAGAGTCAACGGGTGGACCCTCTGTGAAACTTTCCTTTCAGTGAGGGGGTGAATTTTATTCGTTTCACTAGTGCACAATAGTTAGACCGGTACTCCAGTTTCTTTTCTCAAGGAAAAATCATGCAGTTGGGTTAACTGGTGATTGTAAAATGTTCATCAGTGTGAATGCGAGTGGGGATGTTTCCTGTGCGGTACTGTGAGGTTGGTAATCTGTCCAAGGTGATGATGATTTATTTATTTAGGATTAAGGATTCAGGAAAAAAATGAAAAGGAATGCTTAACTTTCTGTGTTTTATATATAATCATAGTTATAATCCATGAATTTCATACTTTTAGTAAAAATCAAGAAAAAGATTGAGAAGCCATGTTAATTTACCTAAAGTTTTCATTCCATTCTGTGGCGGAAATCTTATAATTCTGATATTGTAAACCTTTTAAGATTTAATTAGCTCTCCAGTCAAAGCTAGACATTGAATCTTTAAATCTTTCAGAAGAAAGATGTCACCCTCTTGAAGATCTGTGTTTGACATTTTACTGGAAGCTTTTATTCAGACATTAGCTTGTATGTAACGATTCCCTCAGAGAGGGGTGAACCTTTTTTAATAATTCCTAACACCAAATTAATGAGATTGTCTGCGAACTTTGTTTCTCGTACATGTCTTTCTGGGGTCAGGTTCGACAAACAGTTTACGCCCTGTTTCCTCTGCAGTACAGTATTAGTGAGCTGAAGTCTACACTGACAGCTCTACATAATGAGGCCGAGCGGGGGTGTTTACTTGACTGCAGCCCCAAGGCTTTCATCCACTGTCAGGTCAGTGGTCATCATGTTAGCCAGCGTGAATATCCAAACTGTGGCACTGTCTTGTGTTAGCAAGTTTTTTATTTTTTATTTTTTGCCAGATGTCAAAGCTACTGCATGGCGCACATGCATTCCCAGCTGAGACATCGGTGTTATAACATGAATTCGCTCACTTCTGCAAGGCCAAGCATCAGTCAGTGCATAGCTGAGATATGACCAATTCTAAAAAGAGAATGCATTCCTAGTTATTGAAAAAGTATTCTCAAACTATTTCATGTAATTTATTCAACACTTTTTTTTCGTGGTCTTTTTGTCCTGCATTTTCCTTTTTCCTCCCAATACATTGCGATGGAAGTGCTTTGGCGGTCTGCCAAGCTAACAGAGTTGCTTCTGGTTCAAGCCAGAGAGAGTGTGGGCATTCTCTTTCCAGCTTCCATTAAGGCATATCACTGTAAGGCTTACAATTCACACACTAAACCGACAGACCTACCCATAAACGACTCACTGACTAAACTGGGATACATTGCGGAACAAGTATTTAATCACCTCTAAAAATCAGTTCAGAAGCCTTCGTTTGAAATTACACAGGTCAAACATTTCCTGTAGTTTTTAACCAGGTTTGCACACACGTGGATTTTGGCCTCTCCACTAGATCTGTCAGGTTAAGGCATGGTATTTCAGTTCTTTCAAAATATTTTAAATGGAATTTAGGTCTGGAGTCACTCCAGAACCTTGATGGGCTTTTTTAATGCTCTGACCGAGGGAAGGAGTTTGTTGCTCCTTGACCAGCTCCTCCGGTGTAGTACTGGGCTGATTCCTCAGCCTTTTTATCATCAGTGATACCTCACGAGATAAAATCTTGCATGGAGCCCCAGTCCGAGGGAGACTGACAGTCGTTTTTAGCCTCTTCCATTTTCTAACAATTGCTCCAACTGTTGATCTATTTTTACCAAGCTACTTGGCAATTGCCCCAAACCCCTTTTCAGCCTTGAGGATGTCAACAGTTTTGTGCAATCCCTTGACCTTCTGGTGTCTTTTGAAGGCTCTTTGGTCTTGCACATGGTAATAGTTAATAGATTCTGACTGACTGCAATGGACAGGTATCTTTAAAGAGCTTAGACAGGTGTTTTAGATTATTACTGTTTTAGATTAATGAGGTGGACTTTTTAAAGGCACATGGACTTTTTTAAAAGCAGAACTCTTGCTGATTGCAAGCTGTTCAAATTCTTCTGTGCAGCAATGCAAGACAAATCCATTTAAAAAAAATGTACAATGATTTTTTTATAATGCTGTCTCTCTCAGTGGGAATGCACTTGCAATTGCAGGGTATTCAAATACTTCCTATGTTCCTCATGGTATGTCCATTTCCACAAAAGCCACTGAAGAAGAAGACTCTATGTTGTCCCTTTTTTAAATGTGTTCATTCTGGAAATCTTTACTCTATTATACAGCCCCCATCAAGATGACCAGAAAAGCCAATACATTTGTTTTGCTGATTATTCAGGTTTAAGATGTACATTTTGACCAGAACAAAACAGTTCTCATATTGTTTCTCAAAAAATCAGTAATAACCAGTTCTGTGATTCCAAAGCCTTCAAGTAAATAGTGACTTTGGTAATAGGCAGTCGTTCAGTCTGTTTTCAGTCTCACACTATCACCCGCTCTACTGTCAAATAGTTGAATGCAGTCAATTTCAGAAAGTTTTTTTGTGACAGCATTATTAAACTTTACTTTTTGAGCTCCCTGCCTTCTCACATGAGATGTTTGAAATCTATATATTTATGGTATACGTGACAGAGGAGTTGTTTTTATTGCACTAAAGATGTCAGTAGATGCTTAGAAAAAATAAATCTTTAAAAGACATTTAAACTGACAAATGGATGAGTAGGGATAAGTTAAAAACAAAATCACTCTGGACAGAAAATTTCCAGCACAGCAACATGAAAGACAAATGTTCTGTTATAAATGTGAATTCACAGATATAATTGTAAAGTGTGTGATATGTAACTATTTTGGATGAAGCTTCAGCAGATTAAGACAATCTTATCCTGCAGCAATGCTATGCTCTCTTGGACCAAATTAATCATGGATGGCAACTAGCAGCTAGCATCTGGGTGTATGCAGTGACATTTGTCCTTTAAAGGTCAAATAGACCTAAGCCACCGAGTTTAGATGATGGAAAGGAACGGGTAATGAACAGTAAAACCTCCAGACAGAACTGGAGGTGAGTGAACTTTTAAAAATGAAGCTAATTTCAAGAAAGGTGCGTCTCCCTCGAGTGATACAAAGGTGCAATGTCGCTTGCAAAGAAAATAAAAAACCAACTACAAACTTTATGAGAATGACTGGCTGCAAGTGGAATACTGACCAGTTGTTCTGTGAGTCATAAGGTCTTTTTTTGCTGGCTGACCCTTTAATATAGTGGAAACAATGATAAGGTGTTGTTGCTCCTCAGTTTGACTCAGCTTTGTCTAAAGCTTTGAACAGTCCTTAAAACATTGTCTCTGTATCTAATTAGCAATAGATGTCTAAGTAAGAACTATATAGTTTAGTATTTCTTATTAATCATTTATTAATAAGATCACGAAGGCCTTTGAGAGACTGGTCCTGGACTCCCTCCAAGCACTTGTCAAACCTTCACTTGACCCCCTCCAGTTTGCCTACCAGCCCCAACTAGAAGTAGATGGTGCCATCACTCATCACCAGTACGTCCGCCTGCAGAACTGTGTGTCTGACGCTGGTCTGCAGCACAGGAGCTCCACAGGGGACTGCCCTGTTTCTGTACACATCAGACTTTATGTACAACTCAGACTTCTGCCACCTTCAGAAGTTCTCTGATGACTCTGCAGTTGTGGGATGTATTCAGGGTGGAAACATCACAGAGTACATGGGAGTGGTGGACAACTTTGTAGACTGGTGTGAACAAAATCTTCTCTAGAAAAAAAAACAAAGGAGCTGGTGGTGGACTTCAGGAAATCTGGGGGTCCTGTCACTCCTCTTACTATACGAGGAGAAGAGGTGGAGGTTGTGTCTGAGTATAAGTACCTGGGAGTGTACTTGGACAATAAACTAGACTGGCCTACACACACAGCCACTGTCTACAAAAAGACCCAGAGTCGTCTCTATTTTCTGAGGAGGCTGAGGTCTTTTAATGTCTGCAGCACCATGCTGCGGATGTTCTATGAGTCTGTGGTGTCCAGTGTCATCTTCTTTGCTGTGGTTTGCTGGGGCAGCAGCTTGAAGGTAGCTGACACTAACATACTGGACAAGTTCATCAGGAGGGCTGGTTCTGTTCTTGGTGTGGACAATCATGGACATCCCCCCCCCCCCCCTACACAGTGTCCTGGCTGGACAGAGCAGTACCTTCAGCCAGAGACTCATCAATGTCAAGTGTTCCACTGAACGCCACAGGAAAAGTTTTCTTCCTGTGGCCATCAAACTCTTTAATTCCTCCCCTGCCTCCCTCTGTAAAGGGAAGAGGGGAGAACAACAACTCTAGAGATGGACGTTTTTTATCCTATATACTTGTTTTTGTATTTATATTCATTGGTGCGTTATTTATGGTTGTGGGTCTTCTAATCCTTCTAAAATGAGAGTGGCTGTATCTAGGCAATTTCCCTCTGGGATTAATAGTGTTTTGAATCTTGAATGAATCTTGAATTAGGAGACAGTGAGACCTTTCATTAGCACCGTGTAGGTATTTGCCTTGCACTTTACAAAAACCATTCAGCTGTCATTGAATTGTGAATAAAATGATACTAATACTGTAAACTATCGCTAAATATAATGAGAAAAGCCGACACCACAAAAATGGTACCTCTCGTATGTAATGACTAAAACTGTGTTAGCTCTGGCACAAAGTATTATGTTCATATATATGTCCCCATTGCTCATTTGAAGAGACAAATTGAGATATAGGTTTTCAGGGCTTTGAAAGTAATAGGCTCACTCCCCAGCACTTTACTTCTCCTTTCAAAGAGAATGTTATTCCACAGTCTCAGCATCTGACCTATGTATGAGTACAACATGGTTATTTTCCTAAAAATATTTAAGATTGAAAAGTTTGTGCCTGAAAAACATTGTAAATGAAGTGAACGTTTTTTTTTTTCTCTGAATAGACAAGATTGATTTCAGCATGGTTAGCTGACAGGTGTCAAAGCAGTGGAGTCTGCCAGCAGACTCACCATCATATTAATATTATTATCATATTTTTATCTAATCTTTCTGTTTTTTGCAGTCAGCCATGGGCACAGTCAGCTCTGTATGAGTGTATTCCTGTGGATTTGCACATGCAGGAGCGTGTTCGTCTTTGAATGGGTGTTAAAAGTTGTGTTGAGTGCTCTGTGAGTGCAGCATGATAATGGCGACTCCTCTTCTCGTCCCTCCCCATCTGTCAGTATCAGTGTCCCTTGGGAGCTCCGCAGACCTGCAGCTCTGTCACCGCCTCTCTCCACCAGGTGTGTGTGTCTGCCTGTGAATTAATTGCAAATGCAAAACAGCATTTAAATCAAGAACTTTTTAATCATCAGAAACATTTGTTTTAATTCCATCCTTCAAATAAGGGAACACAACAGAGTTTCTTCTGTCTCTCTCAGCTTAACCTCTTTGAATTCAGCATTTCACATTTATTGTCTGTCCTCCATGTCTGAGGCAGCTGTCAGCCGTGATCTGGTACATCAATGGGAGTCATTATTCCACATCAGACCTACAGTGCTCCACATCAAGCTACAATAGTGTCAGTGGGGTTTTTACATTGTCTCACTTGACTGAAGACATTCTCTACACTCCGTGATTTTAACAGCAAAGGTCGTGCATAAAATACCGTATTGTGTTCAAGTTCAAAGCTCACACTTGACCTCGGAAAGAGCACCTATATGATTCACTTAAATAAAAGTCTTAGTCCAGCAGCTGAATACTTGTTACAGCGCCTTCTCATTAAAACTAAAAATAGATTATAACACATCTTTAACATCTGTGCCATCCCTTGACCTTCAGTTAACATGTTGCTCTATACTAGCTAATTTACACTCTTATGGGAATCCACCGTTCCTGCCTAATCTGAAACCAACTTGAAACATTTAGTGTATTACCTACACAAATTAAAGTCGGAAAAATTCCATTATTATGTTTCACACACACACACATTCATCTACACAAGATTAAAACAATAAACATATTTTTACAATTATACTATAAATATAAAAATATACATATGAGAAAAGTATTTGGCATAATAACCAAGGCAAACTAAAAATGCAGCGTGATCTACTGTGGCCACCCCGAAAGAGAAGAGCTGAAGGAAACTTATAGATACCACATTACACGGAGTCCTACTTGTAAAACAGCTATACAGTGTTCCAATCCAATTTAGCCTTGTTGAGAACATGAGCTGAGAGCATTTTATCTCTTTATTTCTTTTAATTGGGGCTTTTATTGTCTGTGTGTGTACGTATGAGATTTAAACTGCCTAAATGTAAAAAAAGCTTTTGTAATCCACTGAACATTTTGTCCTCGCTTACATCACAGATGTGGACGTCTATGTTCACTTTCCTTCCATTATTGTCTCCAGCAGCAGTTCTATATTTTTAAAGGGCACAAACTGAGAATTCGAAGCCTCTCCAGGCTCAACCGTGTTTGTCGTGGTTATCTTTTGTTTAGTGTCACTGTGAATTGGTCAGTGATGTGTGAAATGAAACCTGGCTTGTCTCTGCTGCTGCCTTACCCTGCCATGTCCTTGTTTTTTTATAGACTGAATGTAGTCAATAGTGGCTGGCACTGTACAGACAGTTTCTTGCTGATGCTGATCTGCTGCCTGCTGTGTCGTAATGGCATCCATGAAAATAAAAGAATGAGGCATACTTTACAGCAGTAATAGTGTGATGTTGTCACATAGGTGAGAAAGTGCAGGTTTACAAAGCATTTTGCAGAAACACACTCTCACAGGGGTCTAATTTCCACAGGGCATTAGAGGAAATATCACCTGTGAAAATCCTGTTTATCCCCTGTCATCTTAATGTTAAGTTCAAATTTGTTGCTAAAACGTCCTTCAGCATGTTTCTCCTAGTGTCCAGTGATCATACTCGCGAAGATGGTGAAAATATTCATAATTTTAGCCGAGTCACATACAGTGAAGAGTCAATAAGAGTTTTTACCCATGTTTTGCCACTTAGGGTACATTCAGGTCGTCCTACATATTGGAAGGTTTTAGACTGGTGTTGATTCAACTTCTGTTGACTCGTACTGCATCATACTGACAAGTGATTCTATTATTTTGTCAATCCAATCTACATCTGTGAGGTTAAGCTAGATGTAACCTTTCTGTATAATGGACTATAGTTCAACAGCACCAGAGACTGCATAAAATGATATGAAGAGGAAGTCAGTTACAGTGTATGAAAGCATTATGAAGTGAAGCACGTCGTTGGAAAATGGCGACAGCAGGAACTAATTAAATCCAGCCGACAGGCTTTCACTCTAGTTGGCAGACAGGTAATCATTGAAGCGTGTATGCAGACACAAGCAGCTGACCCCAGGGACCAGACATTAACGTGATGAGGAAGCAACATAGCTGCACTGCACTGTTGACAAACAGGACAATTCGGGTCATAAAGGTGAGGAAGGATTTCATGCTTGTCTGCTGAGTCTTCCTCATCTTAATACACTTTCAAAGAGAAACGGATGAGAGCCTCCTGAGTCACCACTGAGCATCCAAACAACTACAGACTGCAGCAACCTGAGTAATAATAAAGATACTAATCCTCCTCTTAGAGTTTAGATTCAAAAAACAACTTATGTGTTTAAAATGAAACTAATGTCGATCTGATGAAGCTACTGGAGCAGGATGAGCGCTACTAATAACCTAAGTAAATGGGTTAGAACTTTGCACTTTTATAGTTGGGTCTTACTAGTTGAATAGCTTAACAGTTAAATTTGATGTAATTATTGGTAGAGAGCTCAGATGGTGTAAAACATATTTGTCTTACTGTTGTTGTGAAGTCAATGGAGATGTCGTCACTCTCTTTCTAAATCCACGTTCAATCACTGTGAATTCGGCTGTCAGCTTGACGCCTCCCAAGCTGGATGAAAACATGTAGTTCCTGACTTGTATCTAACTTGTACTCGTATTCAAGCAAGAAAGAAGCACAGGAGGTTTGTTAAAGTCAAAGTCAAATTAAATAAAAAAATATATAATGTGTAGTAAATGTGTAATTGAACCTTTGCACTAGACCACAGCTTCTGGATCTGTAACAGAGTGTGACCTTTATTCCTTTGATTTTTTTTTGTTCACTGTTAATCACCACCACAGTTATCAGCTGTCCACTTAAGCAGCTTCAATACCCAATTTCTGTTTCAGAGCCACTCATAAATGTTACTGCCATCATAACAGCTGTTGAGCATCTCTGCCATCTCTTTAAACCACTTGTGTCTATTAAGTGATGTAACAACATTGATGGTGTAGAGTGTAGTCACTATTACAAACAACAAAATAAAAAAAAGTGGGACTAACATTTCCACCCCTCTCAGAATTGACATTTTAATAAAATAATACAAAATGGAACATATTAATTGTATTGTAATTACAGCTGTTTAACCTGTGTCAACTTAACAGAAATTTTGTTTAAAGACAACAACTTTAAGTAGTAAAGTCTTAAGTCTTTCTATTTTTGAAGCATACAGCAGTTATAGTTACACTCCCTTTATCTGCAAGGCAACTTGATATATACAGCTTTGGGGAAAAATTATTAATAATAGTAACGGTTCCACAAAAGAACCCCACAGGAAAAGATTGGCTTGTTTTTCCTGCCTACTCATTAGGATGTTAGGAAAAGTCTGGATTCAGACAGGTAATACGGATCTTTTTTACGGATCTATCATTTTCCTGATAAAGTGAGAAAACATGAACAGACTAGCCGTTACATAATAAAATGCTAAGTAGTAAGTCTTACATATTGTGCTGTGTAACTGCAGGTATGCAATTTCAATTTTTCATTTAATAATCTGATGAATACATGAAAAATGTCTGTTAGTTTTTCGAGTGAAGACTTATACAGTTTATTATTCCCAAGTTAAAGCGGCCAATGAGCTACGTTATGTTTTCGCTACATAATGCCCCTAACTATTAGCACACTTGCTAATTAACTAGCTAGCATCTATTGACATTTAGGCGGCCTATTAGCTAGCGCCACCTGTGGCCGCTCACTGCTCCCCCTGAGGGGGGAAGGGTCTAATGCTTCTTGTTCTTCTTCTCCTTCTTATTTTTCTTCTTCACTTCTCCTCATCCTCCTCCTCCTTCGCCATCGTCTTCTTATTCTACTTCTATTCTTAAGTGAATGTGATTGTCGAGTTAGACTTTACTTATAGTAAATAGTAAATTGCTGAAAACACAGACTGTGAATTTTAACGTTACTTCCATTTTTCAAAGCAGTGTGGTCCATGATAATGGTGCTTTGGTTTATACTGTTTATATGTGGTTAGAATGCATCTGAAAACAGACTTGCAAAAGCAATAGCTTTCTGAAGTGATTATTTCTCATGTTCCCAGCAAAATCACTTCAGTTGAGTTTGTAGGCTATAGCTATAACTTTAATAGCTGCTTTAGTTAGAACGTTGAAATAGAATCAATTAGCTCCATACCTTTGTGGGTCTAAAGATAAAAAAATGTATGCTTTTGTGTCAGGTATAAGCTGGAAAGCGTTTGTAGGCTCTAACCTTGAACCTAAATAGTCTCCGTATTAGTGTTTATAAACACGCTTTAACTTTTACAGCAGTAAAACGGCAAAAAGAAGGCATAATTTAAACTACACTGAACAAAAATATAAACGCAACACATGAGCTGAATTCAAACATCCGAAAATTTTACTACATATAAAAAAGATTGTTGACTCTCAAATGTTCTCAAATCTGTCTACCTGTGTGTTTGTGAGCACTTCTCCTTTGCCGAGAAAATCAATCCCACCTTGGGATTGATTGCCACAGGTGTGGCATGTCGAGGTGCTGATTAGACAGCAGGAATATTGCACAGGTGTGCCTTAGACTGCCCACAATAAAAGGCCAACCTGAAAGGTGCAGTTTGATCAAACAGCACAATGCCACAGATGTTGCAACCTTTGGGGGATCATGCAATTGGCATGCTGACTGCAGGAATGTCTTCCAGTGCTGTTGCCCGTGAAATGAATGTTCATTTCTCTACCATAAGCCGTTTCCAAAGGCGTTTCAGAGAAGTTGGAGACATCCAACCGGCCCTACAGCCGCAGACCACGTGTAACAACACCAGCCGAGGACCTTCACAGCCAGCATGTTCACCTCTAGGATTGCCTGGGACCAGCCACCCAGACAGCTGCAGCAACAATCGCTTTGCATAAGAAAAGAATTTCAGGTGCATTTTATTAATGGCATTTCAAATGCACAGAGGTACCGTGATGAGATCCTGAGGCCCATTGTTGTGCAATTCATCCACGACCACCACCTCATGTTGCAGTATGATGACACACACCCCATATTGCAAGGATCTGAACACAATTCCTGGAAACATCCAGGAATTGTGGTGGCCACACCAGATACTGACTGGTTTTATGCCCCACCGACCCCCATAAAGCAAAACTGTGCACATTTTAGAGTGGCCTGGTCTGTACTCCGTACTTTAAATCTGTACTTTGAATAGATGAATGAAGCTTTGAAGGTTGGCTAAACAATTCCAACATCTTCTCATTTACTGGCTTCAGGTTACACTAAGTTTTTATATCATCATTAATGCAGACTTCTGGGAAGTACTTGAAGTACTGACGAACTAGTAAATGATTCTGGGCCGTTTTAACCATGAAGAGCATAGCATAGAACACAAAGCCTGACACAGAAACAGCTCTACATTTTTCTACATTTCTATTCTTTATTTCTACAGCACACTGGATGAAAAGCACACCTTGGACAGGATTTCCCAAGGCTGACATATATTGAGTTTTGAGTCTGGCCACCTCAATAGTTTATTCTGGCATGTGTGTGAAACATGGATAGCTACTGCAGCATCTACAGCACCAGCTGTCTTAGATTCAAAACCTTGAACAGTTGTCTAGTAAAAGAACCACATATAACTGCTTGGTCCACTAGCTACCTCTGATTCAGCACCTTGGACAGTGCTCTGGTGTAGCAGCTGT
>JAUMHF010000025.1:6487795-6527316 GCA_032359275.1 Microctenopoma steveboyesi
GTTTATGTTTAGTGGGCTTTTTTAGTGATTTCTATATTATTTATTGTTGGTGCTATTTCTGGTTGTGGGTCTTCTAATTTTTCTATAACGAGAGCGGCTGTATTCATGGCAAACAATTTCCCTTTGGGATTAATAAAGTGTTTTGAATCTTGAATCTTATCCACAGTCGGGTCGCGGTGGGTGCTGGAGCCTATCCCAGCTGCCTTCGGGCGAGAGGCGGGGTACACCTTGGACGACTCGCCAGTCCATCGCAGGGCGAACACATAGACATACAGACGAACCACCAAGCACACTCACATTCACACCTACGAACTATTTTACAGTGACCGATCAACCTAACATGCATGTCTTTGGACGGTGGGAGGAAACCCACGCAGATACGGGGAGAACATGCAAAGTCCACGCAGAAAGGCACCCGGCCGACCAGGACTCAAAGGTCCTTCTAGCTGTGAGGCGACAGTGCTAACCACCACACCACCTTGACGCCCGCTTCTTGATTCATTGCAAACATTTTTCAAAATTCTAAAAAGAAAATGACAGCTTACATGTAAAACATGTTTCTGTGAAAAAGCACATTGCTGTTTTGGCCATAAAATGATTCTTTCACAAGACAGATATTTTGATTTAATTTCTCTCAGGGGCGTGAAAGTCAGCTATGTTTTGTAAAGTTATCAGAAACACCTTTCAGTGTAACACTAGGAAAGCGATGGTAAGATTGATAATCATGGAGGCTGAGCACCCACACTTCCCTCCCAGTGGCAGCAGTGACCTCAGGGCTTAGCGAATGTTATCTGTCAGTTAGATCGACCACAGTGACAGTCAATAGGCTCATTTCTGTCAGGACCCGCTTTCCCATGTTTACAAGCTCACACATGGCAAACGTCACACACAGAATATTAATAAGCAGACTGCAACCTGCTATCATTGTTATGTGCATGTTTGACCATGTGTAGCTGCAGGACTGTACACTTTGTGTGTAGTTCCATTCACTCGTTTTAAAATTCCTACCAGTCTCACTGTTTCTGCAGCTGTCTAATTTAGAAAAAAAGGACAATATGTTGCACTATGAATTTCAGTGGTTGTTGATATTAAAACAAATAGCATGGAGTGTAGCATGAAACAAAGTGCAAAGAGGTCATCCAGGAGTAAGTGTTGGAACACAGGGGGGATGGTGAGGTTGAGCATCCAGGCTATGCGGTTGATGACCTTCAAACAAAAGGAATGAAAAGAGCCCCAGCGAGGGGCTTTTTGTTATCATGGGAGTGAGCGACTGACTGAGTTTTAGAAGGGCAAGTCACTGAAAATATATTGTTATATATATATTGCTGCTTCCATTTAAAGCAGGCAAAGCCCATGTTAACCTCTTCAGTGTAGAGCTTTGTCTGGAGCGATGTGTATGACATACACGTACTGAGCATTTAGGCAAAGCAATTTCCCTCTGGGATTAATAAAGTTTTTTTAATCTTAAATTAAATTTTTTATTACAGATTTTATTTAAGTAACAAGTAAAGTGAAGTAAAACATATATATTATATTACTCAGTAATTTATTATTTATTGAGTAAACAGTTTAGTAAACTAATTAAGTTGATATAGAGTTTATTTGAATATTGGACAGGTGTTTCAGATAAAAAAGAAATGTTTTGTGCAAATTATATTTGAAGTTCTGTTACTTGACATAGGGCTCTGGACAATTTATGTCGTAGGCCTGGAACCAAAAGATATGAGAGTACTTAAAATCTGAAATTAAAGATTTCTCATTAATGTTTTATAGAGTACAATAATTAAAGCACTATCAGTCATAATTAGCTATGATATTTAACACTGAGGGACTGACCTCAAGTCTTACTAGCCTTAAGGCATGCTTATATGGGTCAAACACAACAAGAGACAATATTGACAGAAAAATGCTGCAACAAATTTGTCTGAATAATAAAACAATAATTTGAATTTACAGCAGAGAAATACTAAGGAGGCAACCTCAGTCATTTACATATAGGAGTAGAGACTATCAGCTTCACTTAATTTCATACTTCTGCAATGAGATAACAAAAATATTCTAGGGTTGGAAGACTGGAACAGTTACGTAAATAATGTTTTAAATAAATCTGAGATTAGAAAAGATCTTTTTAGATCAGTTTCTGTGAGTTACTACAAACTAAGAGCCCTAACTCGATAATAAACATGCTAGGAATTGTTGTGCTGAACGAATGTGCGTGTGTGTGTGTGTGATAGACTCATTTAAAATACTTTTTGAACAAGTGGGTTTTCAAATGTTTTTAAATGTGGTAATAGCCTCAGCTAATGATTAAAGCAGGGCAAGTCATTCCACCAGCCAAGGAAAACAAAGGAGAATAGACTGGATTGGGATTGGAGACCCTGTGAAGAAGGGATTTATAGTCTCCTCTCATTTGAGGAAGTGTGCAGAAGTGTATCTTACTTAGAGCATGTTGATAAAAGATGGTGCGTTTCAAAACATTTAAAAACTCACTTGATCTAAAAGTACTTCAAGTGAGCCTAACACACACACACGCACGCGCACACACACTCATTACGCTGTCTAGCACTAAACAATTCCTATGCATGTTTTTGTCTTGACGAGTTCGGCCTTATCAGGGTGCTTTGTTGTAGTATCTCCGTTTTTTTGCGAGAACTGAATGGTAATTGCTGGTGTCTTCGCTTTGTAAGTCGCTTTGGATTAAAGCGTCTGCCAAGTAAAGTAAAGTAAAAGTAAAGTTTCCGTTTACAGCCTTAAAGGCAAGCATCAAGAATTTGAACTCAATAACTACTGGGAGCCAGTGGAGAGAGATGAGAAGAGGTGTGACATGGGTGTATTTCGGCCGGTTGAAAATGAGGCGGCCTGCCGTCTGGAGAGGTTTAATGGTGACTGCAGAAGCTCCAGCCAGGAGCCAGGAAATCCTCTTTTATTTCTTCTAAAAGTAATGTAGTGACATTAGTATGATTATCTTTGATGCCTACTCTTAAGGTTAGACACAGTTTTGCACAGCACCTCCTTGAGATCCTACAACGTCTCTGCCATCTATAGGCGAAGCTACAGGGGTCCCCGAATAGTTTAGTTATGGCCCTGCAGCAGACACTGTCTGCTTCCCACTCCGCTGGACATACGCTGGTGTGTTGCAGGCACATTTCTGAGACAGTCTGTCTTCAACCCATCAGAGTGGAGCCACTGAGCCACCCAACTTTCTCCAGGTGAAGTTAGTTTCTGTTGTAACACACAAAGTTAACGTCAAAATAAGTTTGTAATAAATAAAATGTCTGCTGAAGGTGACAATTTAATATGGTCATTAACTGCTTGCCGATATTTCCTTAGTTAGTTTTGCTTACAATAAACAAGAGAACAGCTTATGAAGAGTTTAGACATGAAAAAAGGTTAAAAGGAAAAAATCAAGTCTGCCTGTGTTTGTTACATTCCTGGAACATTTTAGGGAGATTTCCTTTGATGTAAGATTGCTATTGTTTTGCCAGTGAGTACTGCAGGGTGTGAGCCAATCTTTCTACTTTGAAGCTTAAAAAATATCAGCTGCACAAGAAGAACTAGAAGTTGTATTTATTCATTCCTGTATTTATTTTATATTTATTGTAGGGAATCTTTTCTTCTCAGAAGAGATAATGATCAAATAAATAGTTTTAAAATTTATTTGTGGATATTCTGTTAACGCAGATTACATATAGGGGATTTTCACATACTTCACTGAGCAGATCCAGTATTGCCACCGCGCATATAGCTCTTGCCACTCCTTTCAACAGCAGATTGGACAAGGCTGCTGTCGAAATGTCAAAGCTTGCCCTCTTGTCTTTCATCAGATTAGCATTGCGATTTGTGGCTTTGCTCAAATCTGTGCCTGATTCCGGAAATCATTCCCACAGTTATAGAAGCTTAACGATGGTGCTTTCTCTAAAACATTTTAAATACATGCACATGTTGCTTCATTGTCATCTCCAGGCACAGCAAGTGAGGGGTTTTTAAGCCGAGTGCCCCGAGCCCTTCACTTGAAAATGGATCCAACTGAGCAGAAAAGTGCCACTCTGACTGGCCCTCCCAACAGTTGTTGCAGTAATTAGCTCTTTTGCTCTTTCCCACTCACAGCTATGCTTTTTCAACATCTATGACATCCCCCTAGGCCTCTAACTCTCTCAGGTGTAGACAAAACCTGATGAAATGAGAGGCTTATCTTTGTCTGCAATAAATGCAATACATGCAAACCACCGCACAAACAACAAGCAAATTATTTTCCGTAATGCACATTAGACCCAATAGGATTAAACTTTAAGTAGAAGACATTGCTAAAGCTCCAGTTTCAGAGGAGGAAATAAAGAAGCAGAGTTTATATCATGCACATTGTAGAGTAAGACCACCTAATGTAGGGCAATGGCCTAAAAGGGTAATGGAATCAATATAAAATGCATTTCATCAAATTGAATGCATTAAGTACAATACTGAATTATTTGTTCCATTTGCAGGTTTTTATATATAGTATCATTTTAGCTGTGAGTGTAATCTTTTAAAAGAGCACTTTCTGTCATGCTTCTTGAGAAATACCTGCAGATAGATTTTATAAATGCAGCAAGTGGCAGTTTGTGTTTGTTTTTTGTTTTGGTAAATAATCAGATAATAGCAGTAGGACATACTGAAGCTTGTTTTGGCCTGTGCCGACCTCGACATCTGTTGCAGATATGCGAGTTTAGCCACGTGCATGCAGAGCTGACCGTATGGAAGCAAGGCTACCAAAGCGTCTCGGTGTTACATGTCTTCCAGTGCACCATACTGTATCCTCCCAGTGTGCCTCCCACCACATGGTCACGCTGTGCTCAGCTGTGAGCACAGCGTGATGTTTGCCTCTCTCTCTCTCACTCTACACTCTAATGAATTATAAATCTTTAAGATCTCAGTTAAGGAATGGTGTGGGTGTTAGTGCTCATGCATATAATCACACATGATAGGTTCATGTGCAAGATATGAAGTAGGAGGAACATTTCCCCTATGAGCTCCTGCTTTTTTCATTAATATACCGGAGTAGATAATGATTCAGAGAAGATTAGGACTCCAGAGGCCAGATCAAGACTATATTATAAATTTTCTTCCCTTTCTTGCTCTCCTCTTTGGACTAATTATTCTTCTCACAAGGCCTTAAAGCTAGATTTCAATGTATATTGATGCTAATTGATGTTAACCTTTATAGGGGGTAAATACTTGATCAAGCTTATCCATATATATACATATATACATATATATATATATATATATAAACACACACACACACACCTGGTGAACACCTACAGTAAACGTTTACGCCTGTCATTGCCAACCAAGGTTACATAAAAAAATATTGAGGTGAACATAATGAAAAAAAAAATTATATAATGTAATTCCTGTCTCTCACAATTGAAGTGTACCTATGATGAAAATTATAGACCTCTCTCATCTTAACTTATACAATCGGTGGCAGTCAAAGCCTTTTTTGCCCCACTTTATGTACAGAAATTCCTATGTTTTGAATTAGAAGTCGATATTTTACCATTTTAAATACAGTGTGGATATTGTTAATATTACAAATAAGTACTGTATAAATTCCTTTTAAATGAAAATTTACATAAACATAAAGAGGCCTATAATCACCATGCATTTGTATCGTTTACTATTATGGAAGGATAATAAAGATCATAATAAAGATGGTAAAGCCTTTGTGTGTCCACACGTTTGACTGGTAGTGTCAGTATGTGTGCACTGATCCCTGATATGATCTTCTTACTCTGGTTTCTGCATACCCAGGATCCACCGAATCAGACCAAAAAGGCTTTTATGTGGTTGCTGGGTTCCCAAGAGTTATAGAGTTCTTACCATACAGCATTTAAATAAGACAACCCCCATCATCTTTGTCCTCCATCATGTTGTCAATCATGCAACTACAAAATGTCCAACAGCTCAATTTTCAAGATTGCACACGCAATTTAGTACTTGCAGGCTTAGCGCTTAGTATATCTGAGTTTTGTAAAGTTCTTGTGACTCACGCTCGGACTTTTGTGATTAACCTCTACTATGTAGAGGCTGTAAGTCATTTTAGACCTATACACATTCAAGCCAGAGTGATTTTCTCCAAACCTCTCGACTTCATCTGTAAAGCTGTTACAAACCTGAAGCGGTCAGACTAACAACTGTCTGAAAAGAAGAAAAGATACAATAGGTTTCAGTAGAATTTTTTTTCTTTCCTGTGCTAATTTAATCCTGTTGCAACCCTTAAATTTGTTGTATGATCTCTCACGGCTTCTCAAGACATAATCTGTGCGATTCAGGGAAATTAATTTAGTGGAGACTCTCTGATCTATGTGTGCTATTTTGCTTCATTATCTACTTCTTCTGTTTCATTGTCTTTTATTTATAGCTTGTAATCAGCAAGACCAAACAATTTAATTTTCTTAAACTGCTTTTATAGTCTTTGTGTTTCAACAGCAACCCTGTTTTATTGGTCATTCAATGTGTCTTTCTTTGTACGCATTAACACATAACATGTTAGCACAAAAACTCTCACAATCTTAAAAAAGTTGATTAAAAATGTTAGTATTTGTGAGAGGACTTATAAAATGGACTTATAAAATGTAAACCATTTAGCTGCTCAACCATAAGTGGAACACAAAACAGGCCAAATAGTGTCTCCTTCTGTATCTGACAAATTTTAATATTTTCTTGAGAATAAGTTTGCAGGGGAGCAGGTTTTTGAGAAGTTGTTGTTTGTTTAAGTAAAGTCTACACAATGCAAACAGCACGACAGCAACATGAATTTCCTCCTTCAGCTCCGTACTGGTTAGCTAAGTCATGTTTCTGTTGCTCCTCTTGCTGACACTAAATACAGTCAAAACTCAGAAACAATCACTTCATTTGTACGTTTTTTGTATTTTTTACGTTGTCTTTTTATATTAATTATGAATGATCTGTACTTAAATACAGTGTTTGGTAACTTCCATTTTACTGTAGCTGTCCCACTGTACCCACTACTGCTGTTCAGAGAAAGTAGTGTTGCCCTTAGGGCAGCTGTTTTCAGCAAAAAGTCTAGATATGCCCTTAGGACACAACCTCAGCAGTAACACAGCAAACAGATACAGCTGGAGACTGGCTGTTGAAGCCTTAAACAGTTTGAGTGACTCACAAAATGGTACAGACCAAACAACAGCACAAAACAGAGCAAAACAGTTTGCCTCATTAATGTGCATAAATAAAGTGCACTTTTTGCAGGTTTGAGGTATTAGCATTAACAATATTATTTTGAAATCCCGCATAAGGTTTGATTGACTGAACTGGAGTTCTACGTATTTAAATTCTGTGGCGTTGTTGGAATCTTGTGGACTGTGGAGGAGGAGGAGTGGAATCAGTGTGTGAACGTTTGGATGATGTTTCAACCCTAACCCTAACAAACACATTTTCCACTCTGCCAATCAGTCCACAGAAGAAATCATTTAACTCTGCCCTTTGAGTTCCTCTCAGCAACTTTCCAGCTGAATTGCCCTCCTTGTTGACATTAGTGCATTTAAATAAATAATCAGCCTTTTAAATGTTGTTTTCTTTTATATTTTGAGCTCATAGAAGTATAAAAACATCTGTCTTAAATACATCACTTTACCGACTCAGAAACATGTCTCTTGTTTTAATATTCACTTACTGAACCCAACTGACCTGCTATATGAGATTTTTACAAACCACAGCGCACACTGCCACCCACACCTCAAAACGTGCCTTTCATTCTCGTAAATGTAACTGTGGATTACATTCTCTCAATCATTTGAGCTCTTCCTTGGGGGTGACAGGCACACCCTATTAAATTTCTTACTTTTATTAAGAAAAGATGATTAAATGCAGAGCCATGGCTCTTCTGCCTGTTTGGATGAGATCAAAGCAGCTCGACTGCTGCTTGTGAAACTAATTCAGCATTCAATGCAGTATACTCTTAGAAAACGAGGCCACCTCACTCTGATGACTAAACCATTTCTTTCCCACTATTAATCTCTCAGTATTGACCTGAAATGCACGAAAGGTATGGCTACATAATCTGTGTCAGCAGCCATGCGTATGTCTCCCCATAGGCAGAGGAAAAGAGACTATGCTATATTGTCGCTTTTGCATCGTTAATTCTGCACTCTTACACTTTCCTAGAGATTGAGCGTTTGCTTGTGAGGACCTTCCTCCCCCTTCTGGGCAGTGTGATGATAAAACATGTTTTGCAGGACACTTAACAGGAATCTGTATTTCTTCATCTTACATCAGTTTCCACTTTATTCTCTAGAGAAGATCTTGGTCCTGCTCATGACCCTTTTGAGAGGGGTTTGTACTTTTCACGGTCACAACCTAAGTAAGTCCAGGTGGGCTCCAACACCTCTGGATACATACTTCCTCAAATCATCTTTACTTTCACACAGTCCTAATTAAGTCATTACCTTTACCTCAAACTGTTCTGTATCCTGTTCTCTTTTACCAGTGGAACTATAATCTTTAGCACCGGCACACAAATCCTCCCAGAGGAGTCATAAGTAGAATAATGATTAGCTCTGACAAGACTGCATGTAAACTTCAATAGGGTCATAATTACTGCTTATAGTCAGTAGTAGATTATAAAACACCTGTCCCTTTAAATCCCTTTAAATCCCTGTCCCTTATCTAGTTGAATAGATGATGCTACACTAATTTAGCTTTGTGCAGTAAATCACAAGAGTGGACATACACTGTTATTCACAGTCAGAACATGAATGCATCTGAGAGCAATATGCAGATATGAGAGACAGATAATAGTTGCATTATTTACAAATACTGGAGCGTCTCAGAGCACTGCATTGTTGCACTCAATATCATGGGCACTTACCAGAGGAAGAAAAGCAGTACAGCTGCCGAAAATATTCCTTTATAAACTTTTGAATGACACAGAGAGTCTCTTTGTATGAACAGTCAGAGAGTTTAACTATTAACTAATTTCCATATTGCATCAGGCATTTATTAAAGCAGTGATTAAACTATTGGACTGGAAGAATGTTTACCGTGCCATATTAATAGTCTGATTTAATATGATTGTGAACATTCCTGCTTGAGACCCTTTTAACCAGGAGACATGCACTTTCTGTACCATGGTTTAATAATACAGACAGACAGCAAGTGAATGCAGAGTAATAATCAGATGTTTGTGTAACTTTGATAAAGTAATTTCAACTGACACTGATCATTTGCTGTTAGAGGGGAACTGCTGCAGCTGCGTACATATTATTTTGATGTTAACCTGATGAAGACAATTCTCTGAATATGAAATTGCAGCGCAGACCGTATTGCCCCTTGGGAATACAAATTCAAAGCAGAAGCTAATAAAAATCCAAAATGAAAAGAAAAATGTAGACATGATTGAAATGAAAGACCTGAAGAGAATCATAATTGTTGTCACAAGTGTGCAATCCAGGAGCTTGACGATGCATGCCAAAAATGTTTCCTGAGGAAAACATGACGCTCCATGCTTTTCTTCTTTTGTCATTCACAGAGGCTGTAAAGGAATATAGAGGCAGTGTTTCTAGCCAGGCTGTCACATGTTGTACTGTACCAGCACCTGCACAAGGACACAAATACAACCAGCAGCATGAGATTGATACAGATCCTCAGCTGAGTTTTTCAATCCTAAAAACAACCTTTGCAAGTTTTTGATGCACCTTTATGTTTGCTATGAGGCTGTTTTATATTACTGGGTCCTTGTCTTATTTGTATTTTGCAAATGCACGAGGATGTACATGAACAAACACATGAATCTCGGTGACAGAAATCACATCACTGCCGATGTTGAAGGTGGCACCAATGCATCGAGAAATGCAGAGAAGAACGAAACCTAAAATGAAATAAACAATAGAGCATGAAAATAATTGTAAAAAAATCAAATGCTTTATTGAGGAAAATGTTATCACATTTCTTCATACAATACATTTTGGAGATTAATACCTTTTACCTATTAGTATCAAATCAAGCCATAATGGTTCTGTCTCTCAAACAGAATGTGTTGTTTTCATCCAGGAGATAACAGTGTGATCAGAGTGGACATATCCTTTTGAAATTGGGGAATAAACTCACATTACCATTTGAAATAACAGGGCAACAGGTGGATAGCATTTTGTTTCGATTGTATTCATTGAAATGAAACAGCCTGCTGTGTGTTGTTGTCCAGCCTCTGCATGAGATCACTAGACTCTCATGGTGTCTCTGTGCAGTGTTGATAATGGATCCCTGTGTAGATACATGAAAAAAGTGATGATGCTTTTGTTGTGAAGTCTGGATGTAAGACTCCATCAATCATTCTCAGAAACAGTCATACGGGAGATCAATCACCTTTTCTTAGAGGACGGTCCAGGGCTGCGCAGTCTGCCTAAGGGTTATAATCTTTCTCTAAACCTATAATATGATAATGAAGGTTTCTAATGAGAAGTGGAGGCTTACACCAACACAATTAATGAGGACCAGTGTGTCTCTCCGTGGCCTCATTAGGACTTCCTCTTAGCCGCAGGCTGGTGCATCTTAGCCAGTCACACTTCTGCCAACGGTACACTGAAGACTTCTCACTGTGCCTTCTCAGGCTGTGAATCCGGTCGTCACATTTGAACGAGGAGGCACGTGATCTAAGACGGCGACGTTTCCTGCGGGGGGAGTGAAGGCCTGGTCAGGCAATGATGACAGCTTTAGAGAAAACAGCTTCCAGACGATCAAAGAGAAGATTACTGCCTCCTCCCTCACAGGAGGAGGACTGCGTGAGTTGCAATGGACACGGACAATTTTTTTGTGACTGTCACAAAATGCAACAGGAATCACATCAGGAAATGTGTGTGCGTTTGGGGTTGAGATAATTAAGAATGAGGGTAAAGAAATAGATTTAAAAGTGTGAGGCTTTGCAAGCGATTACTGGATCACTGAATCCCTTTCTCTCGTTTGTATTCAGTGCTCTTGTGTTTTGCTCGTACATCCCTTACCAGAGTGGACTTGAAGTACAATCAATCCAAGGGTGACCGCAGTCTAAAGTAGAGAACAAAGACCATAAGATAGAATTTATGAAGCAGTAAAAGCAATGAAATGGGGTTTTGCTTGCGTGCAGTCCTTTGCTCACCATCGCTGTAGATTTCAGGGGATGATTTGGAGCGCTGCGTGGATGAGTTTGCTGAGGACCCCTTAAGGAATGAAACAAACAAACAGGCCCACACTTGAGCCCTGCGATGCCCCTAGCATGCTAGAAAAGAGTTCACGAGGAAGACTGATTAACTTAGAGCCTGAGCTCATTTTCAGTCACACATGCACGGACGCCACGTGTAGTTTCATGCACAGTATGTCCTCCTCATTTTTTGTTTTGTTTATCACTGATAATTATTTTTTGTCCCAGCCTCAATGAGCAAGAAAAACACATCAAAGCGAAACTCTCACACAAATCAAAATCCTCCCTTGGCAATTTTCATACTTAAATGTCTAAAATCCCATGACATGCGCTCAAATTGACTTTGATAGGATTAAAAAAAAAATGTTATATGTGGCCTGCTGGACAGGGATGAAAGAGCGTGAGTATCTTTGGAGCTTCCAGCACTTTGGTCATTTTCTCTTATGTTATGCCATTTCCAGGAGAGCCCCTTAGGAATCTCGGCCGCTTGACAAGACATGACAGTGGGTACCCCACCTCGATGCGTCTGATTTGGCATAGTAACAGCTCGCCTGTCTGAAGGGTATCCACCAACTTAGGGCCTGGAAAAAGCTTCTCTTAACAGTTTATAACTCATTGAGTTTTTAATGTGGACTCAGTATGCAGTATCAAGGTCACTCAAAGATGAAGTTGCTTTGTGACAAGTCAGCATTAGCTGTTGCCAAGCCTGGCAGTGTCACTACTGTAAACAATAAGTGTGGATTGAATGTGTACAGTAATCAATTCTAAATAAATCTATAATGTTTCTGCGGTGAATCGTAGTGCAGATCCTGCTGTTCTGGGAGGTTCTAGGCAATAATGTGATTTCCTGGAGGGAAGTTAGGAAAACAAAACAAACACATCAATAGATAAACAGAAAATCAGTATAAATGTTGGGTGTGATTAGTGATTTTTCTTTAAAAGTCAAGGGATACTTTGAATCACCACTGTGTCTGAACGAAACATTATTTTAGCTTCTATGATGCAGGGATGTTTGTGTTTTTGTTTTTGAGCTATTTGTCTGCCAGAAAGGTTACGCAAGCTGTTGAGTCACAGTGAGGTTCACACAGAGTGTATTCTCAGACCTTTATCTTCAGGCAAAGTGAGCTATGGACAACAACAGCTGATAGCAAACGACGATAACCTAATACTAATAACGATTTGTTAGACCTATGGAGGTGTTGTGTGGTGATGTATTTCCCAACACAGGGCCCTCTGTATTATTATTTTGTCACTGCAACGACAACAATTGATTTTATTTTTCTGTTGTGGCTATTTAAAAAGTCCCCACACAGTATCTTATCATCTACATATATACAAGCCCACATAACTACAAGCACCCCAATCACAGTTGAACGTTTCTGTCAGTATTCTTTCGCGGCTGATGTATTTGTTTAGAAATCAGACAGCTATCCCGCTGAGAGCTGTTTGTCATTTGCACCCTGCCACTAAACGAACAGCAGCTAAAACACCTTTCTCTGAACCCCATGCCTGATTTCTGTTGTTCCGATGCTGATGAGATGGCTTTGCTCTTTGAGGGCATGTTGTGTTACAGTGTTGTTTCCCCATACCATGCTGCTAGTTTGTTTAAAATGATTCCGAGTGTTAAAGCCTAAAAGCTGCTGAAGGACCTGCAGCCCTCTGTACAGAGTACTCTCAACGAAGTCATTTCTATGAAACCCTGAGGTACAGTACATCTGAGATCATTATTTCATTATATATCATCACTCACTCTTTGCAGCAACACATAACCCGCCTTCTTTAGAGGATAGGATCTGCAGGATGGAGGAGTTATAAAGGCTATTTTTCAAACGAATGAACAACTCTAATAGTGATTTTCATCACTGTCACAAATGCTTGATGTTTGTTGCCTGACAATGTAGAGCACAAAACAAAGAAATACACAACAAACCAATGTTGATTCTTTAGATGCCTATCCACCCGATCAATCTTTATTCCACCTGTTGAATATGTTTCTAATATCAGTGAATTATGAACAAAGTCTAGTGGCCTTTGTGCATTGAAGACTTGATGCTCTTCTGGAAACAATATTTGAAAATGTAGGGGTTGTATAACTGTTGAGGACTCAGAAATTACCTTATGTATTATTCACAGCATCAGATATTATTTTTGACTTGACGCCTACTATGCAATGCATTGTGGGATTATGCAATAACTATGTGTTAACTGTTTTTTATATTTTATATCTTAGATTTTGCATAGTTAGCTATTCAGCCCAGCACAATAGAGTTCTATGTAATTAACTGATCTGAAATCCAAAAGCGAGAATAAACCTACTGCTTACATTCATATGTTCATCCAAATTAGCATGTGTAGTCATAGAGTTTTTATTGATTTCTCTACATACACTGCATTGCCAAAAGTATTAGGAAACTTGCCTTAACTCACACAAAGGCTGTCCACAAGATAAAGAGTGGAAAAATGTTTATTGCAATATTTGGCTAGGGCCTAATATTAGGCCTCACTCACAGTCTCCACCCTAAAACGAAAACTGTGTTCTATCTGGTTGAGGTCAAGGCTCTGTGCAGACCAGTCCAGTTCCTCCACACCAAACTTGCGCAACCTTGTGTTGTGCACCAGATTTATTGTGTTGGATAGGTGTTCCAATATTTTAGGCAATATAATGTATCTTCCTAAATATTGGATTAATTGTTTGCTATTAGCGCAACATGTAACAGGATCAGTTAAAGTAGCAGTAGTCCAGCTTTAATCATGTTTTTTTTTCAAAGGGTAAATTGAGCTAGTAAGAAGAAGAGGAGGTCTGATTGATGTCATGCTCCACTAACAAATAATGTAGTTATCATACTTATTTTATCTATCCATAAAAATTTTGATAATTTTAAAACTGTTGCAGCTTTAAAACTAATTTCAAACAGCCATTGAAAAGTCACCTTTCTGGCTACAGTTACTAATGTAAGCACATAGTAATTCAGACATATAAACACACATAAAAGACAATTCAAATTCTAATTATTATCCATATTTTTTGTTTACGATTGTCTTGCTGCTTCTTGCTTGCTTCTCTAGGTTTTCATTAAACATACCTGCAGCTTCCAGTTTTATAAGATATTTGATTTTGAGATTATCAGATGTTTGCTTAATTAAACACCTACACCCAGACTGCATATTAATTCCCACCAGCGATAAGAACTCTTCGACAGAGTTGTGCACCTATCGGAGATTAATTAACTTTATGGCAAAATGATATTTCCGTATTTTACCGAGCGTAGTCGTAATGATGTATTGCAGATCAGTTTGTATGAAAGGTCATTGGAAATGGAGGGCAAACAACAGACAGTTAATGTTTCTTCCTTACAAAGCCACAGATTTAATGTTTGTTATTTTCAGGCTGAAAATGCCATGTGTTGTGTAGATCTAATGCAGGTAACCTTCAAGAAATCTCATTTCTGCTTTACCCTGTGTCAACATGTCTGGCCTTTACAATTTAAACTCCATCAACTATGTGTGTAAGAGTCGAAGCAATACGCAAGACAACATGCCTCTAACAGCAGACCCTCTAAGCTCGTAGATAGAGGGCGGTGATACTTGAATGTCTGCGTGAGAGCTTGGTGCTGTTTTCATCACCTCTTTACACTCTCCAGAGAGATAACGACCAACGTTTATGCACTACCGCTGCATGCATCAGACATAGTTGTGTGTGATTAGCATGCTTGTATTTGTATGTGGTGCTCTGCTGTCACTACTAATCCCCAGTTCCCTAATCTGTGTGTCAGCATGATCTTATTGCGGAGGATACACCTTCTGTTGTTCAGATTTTTTCTGCTGAGGGACTTTGATAATGTTTAAGGCTCAATGAGCAGTGGAAAATACAGGACATTCACATGTGTGAACAGAAACCTAATCCTCAGATTAGTATGTCAGGCATTGTTACCAGGATTCTTGCACCAACTTTACATAATCAGTTGCCCAACAATCAAACCTATTCACTCCCATGAAGATGGTTTTATGGCACAGTGGGCTCTTCGTGTCGTGACAATAAATCCGGGTCATGCTGGAGCAATGTGCTTTTGTTGGCTCCACTGAAAAGGCTGTTACCACTGCCATAGTTTTAATGGAGTGTGCAGATAGAGCTTGCCAGCTCATGGGTTTGCAAGGTGCCTTCGCTGTCAGCATGACAAAGGATTTGGCATGGAGCATGAGCTGCATTGCCATGTTTTGTTTTTTTTTAGGCATCCTGCCCTTTTCATCATGTTGAGTGAAGATTTGAAGAATCCGGTGGTGATACGTGTTTAGGTGCAGGAGACACCTTCTTGATTATGGTGATACTTCTCAATTTCCTCCTGCTTAGTTTAGTACTCGGATGGTCACTAAAATTCACATCAGTTTTTTTATTTATTGGTTTTGAGCCTTTTAGCAATAGTTAGCATAACTACACTTAACTGAAAACGATGATGTTTTTCAAGTTGTTCAGCAAAAGTTTAGATCCCTTGGCAGCTTGATCTTATTTTATCGACTTTTGTAGACCTATAATAATGGTGTGTTCTGTTTTAGACCCTTATCGTCCTGCAGTTTACAAGGTTCATGCTTTGCCAGAAAAAATGCTTAGAGAAAATCTAATTAATGGTACTGAAAGGGCACTCTGTCAGATGGAGAGGAGCCCTGTAACCTGAACTTAGATGTGTCACATGATCCTGCAAATGTAAGGAGGTGATGGTGATGTGCATTCAAATAAAATGCAAATTGGAAATCTGTTCCAGTCAGTTCAAGCCACAAGAATAAGTTGAGCTCATCTTTAATTCATGGAGTACTTACAGTGCCGTGCCAGGGCAATCTTCCTCCTGCAGGCCACTAAAAGCAGATTCCCAGAAGGGTCAACATTTCCTTGGGGGAAGAGCTGGACACAGACTTCCCACTGAATGCCTTCTACAGCTCCCATCCTCTTCTCATATTCTCTCCTTCCTGCTTCTCTGTATAAATCATCCACTCTAGAGACAAGATTAGGAAGTGACAATCTTCTTCTTGTATGGTGAGAATCATCAGTTGCTCTGTGGGAATAATACTGCCCTGATGATCTACTTATTGCTCAATGTGGAAAATAATAATGATAGTGTTGGATGAGTTGAAAAGTAAGCAATGCTTATTCTATTATTGTTTAGACAAGGTCATTGCAGCTTGTCGCTCTTGATTTTTGCATTCATATTCATTCATTCTCATTTGCACATTCTCGTGCGCTTGTGTTGAATGAGGAGTTAAACATAATGGAAAACAATGCAAGTCTCAAATTCTGTTTGTATTTTCTTTGTCAGTACAAACATCTGTTACTCTGCAAGTAGCCCGTTGTTACTGTACAGTGAACAGCTAAACGATTCACTCTGAACATATGAATGAATCATATGTATAATGTAATCTCATGAGTCTCATCATTTTAGTTTAATTTAACTTCATGTTAATAATGAAGTAATCAATGTTTTATGATCCCTTTGCATTTTCTATGTATTTATTTCCCCTTTGATCAAACGTCTGATCACTGACATTTACCCTCTGGTTTCCAAATGTCAGACACCCTGGCTACATCTGGCTGGTACTGTTCCCTTTAGAGACTTTTCAAATGCAGAGAATGTTTTGCTCAAAGAGGTTACAACATGTTGCTAAATGTGTTGTTCTGGAAGACCAAAACAGATTAATGAGCTGATTTTATAGCATTAATTGCAGGGTTATCTTGTAACAAGTGCTTCATGACAGGCCTCTGTGTTCATTCACCCACTTGCTTCACCTCAGCACCCTCATCTGGCCTGGCTCAGTGTCAGCTCAGTGTGTTGCTGTTTCTTTGTTGCATTTTTAGGCTGTAACTGTATTTAGGTTTCTTCAATAAACCACAAAGAGTTGGTATATTCAACAGTAGACAATTTTTTTGACAATGTTTCCTATTACTGCAGATGTGAAAAGTTTACATCTCCCACTGCTCTCAGAGAAATGTATAATTAATTTACAGAGATGTTTTAGCAACATCTTTTTTACAATAGCTTAATGCACTCTTTGCGTGAATGATGTGGTTTAATTCTTCCTGAAGAATGTCAAGGGCAGACAATACCACACACAAAATTGTGTTGTTTTGCGTGTCATTAAAAAAGGCATTCTGAGTCATTGTACTGCACAGAGTCCAGTGTTTGAGTAGAGTCTTGAAGGTTATACACAGAACATCTGACTAATGGCCCAGATCTCTGTACATGCTCATGCTAATCACTTCTCTGATTGATCGTGCTGCTCCAAAGCACTAATAGCATCATTAGCTGGAACTGTTGTGGCAGTCTCAGCCCTGAGCTTTATATTCCTTCACCAAGATTTTCTTTATCCTTTCTTTCATTATTTTGAAAGATTGAGACTGGTTCATTTAAAATGTAATTGGCCTTCATTCTCAGTAAAGACGAAGTGATATGTAAACCACAAAGCAATAAAGCCTTCCTATTATTCCCAGTGCTGCCACACCCATTTTTGTCAGTCAAAGTGGAGCTGCTGTTACCTGGGAAACCTGTAATAAAAGAAATGACAGAAAGACACTGCAAAAAATGTGTACATATATAAGCACCTTATTGCTAATTGTATTTCAGCATAGAAAAAGCTAATTGCCAGGATAAATTGCTGTAGAAATCCATCCTAATCTGCATCTATATAGTGTGGTGGCAGTTAGCGTAGCTTATGCATTAATGTTGGTCAGAACGTGTTTAACCCATTAAATTACATTAAATTACAGTCAAGTAGTGTCTTCCTGTCACAAGATAGCCTCATTGACAACATCTACAGAATCAGAATCCTTGTAGCGCAGTTAACAACAGAGTTATTCTCATATGAGGAGTCACTTGCTGAAGCCATCAGGACCAACATACCGCCCCTTACCAACTGTTATGCTCAGCATCGAGAAGAATTTAGCTGGTGAGCGCTGAGTCACTATGTAACATGTGAGAAGCTTTGAACATGCTCGTGGGAGTTTTGTTAAAGGTGTCATGCTGCAGCTGTGAGTTTGTGAATCCACTCAGTTGAAATATGCAATGGCAGAAATAGCTTACAACATATTATAACAGGTTGTTACTGCCTTCACACTCTGTGTCATTGGTTATTTAACAGTGATATTGAAATGTATTTTGATCTGAAAACAGTAATACATAACAAAGTTATAAAGTAGCAGGTTAATAAACCCTGTGTAAACTCAAGTTGGTGATTTGTGGACACGTGTGGGTTGTCCTTCCCCCTGGCTATCAAGTATGCTAACGTGACCACCTGAGCCGGAGTGTGAACGACTGTGAAACCACATGGATACACTTGAAACAACTGCTTTATAAGTGGGTGATAGATTATATTTAAGACCACCTCCTTTGTTTAACAAAGGTCGTTCGAACTTGCAGTAAACTGCTTCTCGCACACCTTGTTTGAACCAATCAGCTTCCCGGTTAAAACTTCTGACATCCTGATCAGCCGGCCCTTCTGTGCATTTACAGAGCTGCTGTTTGGTTTCTCCTATGTGCAGATCTGCACATTCCTTGCTGCATTGAAATACATATACTACATACTACTCTGTTTAAGTCTGGGTGTATTGTCCTTTGTGTGGACAAGTTTCTGTCTCAGTGTGTTGCCTGCTTTGAAATGAACAGGGACGGTCGAGTGAATTTGATTTCAATGTCCACAGCAAAAGATTCTCACTAGAACAAAAGGAAAGGAGGAGGAACACAAACATATTAAGGAGTCACTCAAAACACGTGGACATCCTAACTGAGCTTTTTTAAAATCTAGAAGATCAAATAATAGAAATGCTATAACTCACAGAGAAGAGAACATAAAGGTGGTGTCCTTCCTTATGTTGCGGGAGTGTCTGAAAAGCTCAGGAGGATTTTGAACAAACATAACATCCCTGTTTCTTTTAACAACAACAAAAACAACATCTGTGCAAAGGGCCAGATGGATCTTTCAGGATTTGTAGAGGCTCGCAGCCTTGGAAAGGTCTTCAGCATGAAGGACGCAGAGTTTGTTAAGGCAACCAGCACCCATTTGTCAACTGGGGGTGACAGGTGTGGACAGGTCAGGTTAGAGCCCCCGGGTGCTTTAAGGCATAGGTCTACCTCTGGCCCTTGCTAATATATGTGGTACCTATGACTGTAGTGAAGGGGTTGCGTGCAAGGTGAATGGCTCTCTTTGTCATTGGCCACCCACCACCCAGCTTGTGTAGCATTGCTCTGTTTGGGACAAGGAGATTAGCAATAACAGGCACAGCAACACTGCAGCCAGAGCAACCATGTTTGTCAAGGCAGGACAGCAGCTGAAGAGGTAACCATTAGGATTACTTTCTACAGCAAGAGACTGGTTGAGGTCAGTTGACCTAAAATGCAGCCGAGGATCCCACCATACTTTACCAAATCTTCCTCAAGAGCAGACATCATTTTGGCTTTAAATGTCACACAACAGCTGATCCTTTTGGAGTTGCCTTTGCCTTGAGAGGAGAGCATGAAGGATGCATAGGAAAGAAAGACTGATGATGGAGTGTGCTGCTGGAAGGGTTGGACCTACAAACACCTTGGAATCCCGCAAGCAAATGGGAACCATGATAAGGCCGCAAGGAAAGTTGCAACCACCAAATACCCATAACAAGTAAGGCAAGTTCTAAGAAGTCATCTAAATGGGAAGAATAAAATCTGGGAAATACCTACACCTTACCAGTAATCAGATACCCCGCTGGTATTATAAACTGGCCAATGGCAGAGATGGAAGCTACTGACATCAAGACACAAAGAAGGAGGCTGAGGACTAGTGAGCGTCAATGCCACTATTCAGGATGAAACATCAATATCAATAATTACATCAGAGAAAAATTACCACGACTGATGCTGTGTTCAGTGAATACCTCAGGCAACAGAAACCCAAGAAGCAGGAGGAGCAAGAACAGGAACCATCATGAAAAGACAAACCCCTGTTTGGCATGTACCACCAGCAGATAGAGGGAGTGGCTGACAAGCATTTCACTGCACAAGCATTTCACTGCATATTGTACTGTGTATGATTGTGCACGTGACAAATAAAATCTGAATATGAATCTGACATAGAAAAAAGCAGACAGGGCGTATATGGAATGCCATAAGTAAGTAGCTGGCATAGTGTACAGGAACATCGGCACCAAGTATAGGCTGGAAGTCCCATGGTCAAGATGTGAGACACCTCCAAAAGTAGCTGAGAATGATAAGGCTAAGAGTGTGACTTCCAGATGCGGACGGACAAACTGGTAATGGCTAACCATCTGGACATAGTAGTGGTGGACAAGCAGAGAAACAAGGCTGAAGTGATAGATCTAGCAATCCCAAGAGATGTTAACATCAGGAAGAAGGAACACGAGAAGCTCGAGAAATATCAAGAGCTGAGGGAAGAGCTAGAAAAGATGTGGAAAGTGAAGGTAACGGTCCCAGTGGAAATTGAAACACTTGGGGCAGTGATACCAAACTGGTAGAGTGACATCAACAGATCCCGGGGACGACATCTGAGATCTCTGTCCAGAAGAGCGCAATCCTAGGATTACTGCGTCCTACTATGCAGGCCCCTCAAGCTCCCAGGACTCTGGTAGACGACCCGAGCTTGACGGACCAGCACCGCCCAAAGGAGGGCGGATATTTTATATATTTATACTCACTGAATGGTGAATGGGTTTTGCAAAAGGTTTGCAAAGTGAGCGAATGCCATGTGGAGCTGTAAAGGCCAGCGGTGTGTGTGGAGTGTGGCTGGGATGCTGCCAAACCATTGGATTGTTTAGATAGTGTCAGCTGGGGAAGATTATTATTTTAACCAGAGTATGTGAATAATAACAAAGATACATTTATTTAAACATGCATTTTAGGTGAACCATTTCACCTAAACCATTTCTCCATACACCAGACTTTCATTTACCCAGCATGTTCACACGCGTTGTAAACACCTTCACCATTTTTTTCCTGTTAGTTGCTCTTCAGACTTTAAAGGTTCTTCTGTCTAAAGATGCGCGTGGCCCAATTCACAGCAGCTCTCCCTAATGTCCTTAAATCAGAAAGTCAGTCAACCATAAATATAAAACTGTCAATCAAAACCACAGGTTCCCCCAAAAAGCTTTATTCCATATAAAATATGTGTAATTGGGATCTCTGATGACAATTGAATTAAGGCCCAATTATGTTAATGAAATCAGTTCTCATCTCACTGTTTTGACATAATGACACTTCCTACTTTCCATTGGAATGATTGAAAAGTTCATCTTTGGCATCACTTTTTGACACTTGCAGAAGCCAGCTGCCTGTCTATTCTCTCGTCAAAGCAGTCTACTATAGCGCAGAAACCAGGGACATTAGGATGGAAAGAAAAGGGGGGCTCTGCCCCCAGGGTCGTAAGAAGAAAGTAGTGTATATCGAGTGCTGACACATTTTCGCAAACTTAATTATACTTAAATAATACTGAAATTAAGGAAAAATAATCACTTATCTGATGCATTGCCCTTCAAACTGAATGGGAATTGGGAATATGGTATAAAAATATCACATCATACACAGAGACTTTCACAACAATGTCTTTGTAAAACATAGTTTAACAAAAACAAACAGAAACAATGGTCTGACCACTGACCTGCAAAAGGAGGTGTTAACATGTTTAACCAAATGCAATTGATTAGCCACCTTTTTTTCAGATGGATGCTGATCACATAATAATTGAAACAGGTCGGTATAAGTTTTTTAATGGTGATATTGCTGGATCAGTGGCTGCAGTTTGTGTGGCCTCCAGACACTCTCAAACCAAGCAAGGCTGGAGTCAATTCACTTTCACCTCTATTGATTTAGCTCAAAATGAAGTAAATCTCCTATTCATTAGCAGGCGAGGACCTGCTGAATCTCAATTATTCAAATTTAATTGTTGAGGAAAAAGACGATAACTGTGGGCTTGAAAAGTAAAAAAAACTTAATTTAGAGCAGTTTTGGTTTTTCTTTTATTTTTTTGTATTCTGACTTACTGGAGACTCTGCATGGTGATCATTAAAGCTTTTTAATTGAATGCACTTAGAAAACTTGTGACATGAACCCTTAACTACTGAGGCCAGCAACAGTGCATACCAATGAAATCTTCATTCACCTGATATAATTGAAGTAAGTTGTTAAATAGAAGTGCTATTTTCAACTACATACGCCGATATCTTTGTGGTTTTACCTCAGCAAAAGTGAAAAACTGTTCACCTCCTGCCAGGACAAATTACTGCTCAGTTGAGCATCTCCATCACAGTTAAATGTTCGGTTTTTTTTTAGCAGAGGCGTTTTTTTGTAATTTCCTTTGAGTCCTGACACCTCCTGCCCTGACACAATCGACAGCTTTCTTGTCTGCAGGTAGAATGAACTCTGCTGTGCATCTTTGAGTTCTCTTTGTGAGTCAGAGTATTAAAAACCTTACAATCAAAATCGAACATACAGGAAAGTACAAAGGGCAAGTTCTGGAAAATCTGATTTATAATAGAATATCTTTTCCATGAATTCATCATGTTTTTCTCTTTTAAAACTACACTGGCAGAATTTACAGGTTCCAGATAGTGAGGCAGAGCAATGCAAACTCCCAGACAGTTAATAAATAGGTCAATGATATCTAGTTTTATAACTATGGGTATCCCGGGGTGCGAGCTATGATAGCACTTATCATATTACTTTATATGAGAGATGACTGAAGGCAAAGAAGAGGGAATTCTATGTAGATCAGCAGTACTTTGATGGATTACTCTATGCTTCTGCTGAGTTTTTGCATTATGCACTTACTGTTTTAATAAGAAAATCTTAATATAAGTAATTTTGCATACAACTAAACTGCAATTATCTTTAGAATAATCTACAAATACAAACTATTAGATCTAGAACAATCAGAGGATTAATGCTTTTGATTAATTTAAAACCAAAACATTCAGGCAGGAGGTGAAAGGTGTACATGCATCTCCTGTGCAGCCATTTTACCCCCAGTTGACAAATGTTTCTGCAGTCACATTAGAAAACTGGTAGCAGAAAGAAGCAATTGATTGGATTTTCTGATGTCACTATCATTTAAAATCAGGCTGTCGTTTTAATGAACGGCAGCCCGTGACAAGATGCACTGTTTTAATTCATCTTTCCTATCTTTTATCTATACGCAAATGTCATCCCCTCACCTGTGCGTACACAGGCAAGGGCAGCATGACTTACGTCCTTATGAATCATGTCCTGTTGTCTCGCAGTCTTTTAGTGCTGCAGTTCTGCAATTAGGTCTTAATAGTCTTAGTCTCAATTTTGCATTCTTTGAAATATTTGGGGGTCTTATTAACATAATTTTATAAAATTTTTATTGTACTTAATATTTACAGGCCACTCTCTCACAGCCATTTCCTATTATTTGCCTTTTGATCTTAGGTCGATCAATGTTTTGGATAACTGTCTACAGGAATATTTAATAGGAAATGCATACCATGACATTGCAGCTATAGAATGAGGGGTAATTGTATCTGACGCTTAGGCTGGCTATATCCCTAATTAATCACTGATTTCCCTTATGTTTTAGAATTGCAAATTGGATATGTTGAGCCTTTAAGCTCGTCTTTACACTGACTGCGTAGCTGGACTGAGAAATGCTCTTTATGGCTCCAAGCTAATTATTCAACCCTTGGATTCAGGCTTTGGAAGGATGCCTCTGACTCTAGCCGTGGGCTGTGTGCGTGTGTGTGTGTGCACCACTGTAGTGTCCAGCAGGTGAACTCTGTGTGACACTGTGTGTCTACTGTATGCATTTGACATTTCAATATTGTGCTCTTTTTTTTTGTATGTTGGCAGATGCATTTTACTGTTTCAACATTTTCACAGTCATGCTGCGGCTTCTGTGAAAGAGGAATCTCTTTGTGTGTATGTGCGTGTATAATGTGCATGCCTGCTTGCCGTTTTGGTTGTCTGTGTTAATTTCTTTTGACAGTGTGAAGGGTTTCTTAAGGCTCATGTGTGGGCTTTATAGCTCCTGAGTTAAAAATGTCTTTTTGTCACATTTTCAAAAATAAGATCACAGGGAGTTGTCAACCAGTTTTGCAGAACATCCAGCCCAACACAAAAAGCAACATGTGTTCAAGTCAAAATAATCTTAAGCATGCACTCATACTGTGTTGTTAAGAAACTGTTTTAAAATAATTTGGTTAGCCCCTATGACTCATGACACACATGTTTTGATAGTGTGATTATGATTCAGAGCTGCCACACCGCAGGCTGTTACAAAATATATACTATAGAGTTATAATCTGGATGTGGATTTCCAGTGTCTATTCTACCTCTTCCCTTTAGAAAAAAATTAATTAAAATGAAAATCTCTTTATTCTGTAAGTTGTTACCTTATGTGTAGACTGATTATTCATGACACTGGGAGAAAATGTGCTCCTGTGTAATTGGCAGAACAATTCTGATGAATGCTAATAAGTGAAACCTTGAATTTTATAAAACCAATAAAGCAGTGAGTGAACAGGAGCACTTACACCTAATTGGTGTTTTTTGTTTACTTGCATTCATGCAATGTGATCTATTTAACTTACCATTAATGGGCATACATACACTATACATATATATACATACATACATACACACACACACAGTGGGGTGTGGAAATTTGGGCGACCTTGTCAATGTTCATGAATTTCCTGTATAAATCGTTGGTTGTTGCGATAATAAATTTCAAATATATTTTAAATATATCATAAAGGAGACAACACAGTGATATTTGAGAAGTGAAACAGATTTTATAGGACTTACGGAAAGTAAATCCTATAAGAGCTGGAGGTCGCTGCTGGATGAAGCCAACAGAACTGCATCATCTGCAAAAAAGCAGTGATGAGAATTTGAGGTCATCAAACAGGACCCCCCCGCTCCTTGGCTGCGCCTGGACACTATGTCCATAAAAGTTATGAACCAAATCAGTAACAAAGGGAAGCCCTGGTGGAGTCCAACTTCAACTGGGAACAAGTCTGGCTTATTACAATGCAATGCGAACCAAGCTCCTGCTCCTCCTGTACAGGGACTTAGTGGCTCGTAGCAGCGAGCCCTTTACCCCGTACTCTTGAAGCACACTCCACGGAATCACTCAAGGGACACGGTCAAATGCCTTCTCCAAATTTACAAAACACATGTGATTTGGCTCCTGTAGTTGGAGCATATCCTCCGATCTCCCTTCTTGAAAATTGGAATCCCCACCTCGGTCTTCCAATTTAGAGGAACTACCCCCGATCTCCATGCAATGTTGCACATGTCAACCAACACAGCCCCACAACATCCAGAGCTTTAAGGATCCCATGATAGACCTCATCCACCCATGGGGCCCCGGTACCTCGGAGTTTCCCAAGTACCTCGGTAACCTCCGATATGGACATGCCCACCTCAGCTCTGCATCTGCTAAGGAAAACATGCTGGTGGGATTGAAAAGATCCTTGATGTATTCCTTCTACTGCTAACAATGTCTACAGTTAAGATCAGCAGGCCCCCCCACCTCCCCTGTACACAGTGTTAGTGGAGCACCACTTTCTCCCCCTGGGACGCTTGATGGTTTGCCAGAACCTCCTTACTGCTGATCGAAAGGCTTCCCCAAACTCCTCCCATACCCGAGATTTGGCCTCTGCAACAGCTGAGGGTGCTGCACGCTTGTCCTGCCGATACCTCTCTGCTTCTGGGGTCCTACTAGTCAACAAGACCCGATAGGCCTCCTTCTTCAGCTTGACTGCCTCCTGTACCTGAGGTGTCCACCACAAGACGCCACGAGAGGCACAGACGACCTTACGCCGACCCAATCACGCCCCTCCAGATTTGACTGTCTTTGCCGATGTTAGCGTTGAAGTCTCCCAGCTGGACAATGCAGTCCTCAGGGGCAGCGCCTTGCAGCGCGTCCTCCAAGGAACCCAAGAAGACTCGGTACTCTGAACCGCTGTTTGGCGTATAAGCCCATACAACGGTCGGACTTTTCCCTCCAACGCGAGGGCGAAAGAAGGCAACCCTCTCGTTCAACGGGTAGAACCCCAACGTAAAGGCACTGAGCCTGGGGGGCCAAGAGCAAGGCCACCCCTGCCCGGCGCCTCTCACCTACAGCAATCAACTGGCTAAGGTATAACAGCTTATAACCTTTATTTATGGCAACAAATACATTTTGTACAATGAACTAGCTCTCCTGTAAAAAGATTTCCCTCCTAGAGTTATATAAGAATTGTATAGTGTGTTTGATTACAAAAGAGACTATTACTTTAATCTCCACAAAAAAACAAAATGAATCATATTCTGCTATTTATGTGATGAGTTACAGTGAAGCTAGGACACATATCAAATCATTGGTTTTTGTGTGGTTGGTTGAAGTTGTGTATTGCACACTGAAGAGGGCAGAGCTGGGATGTGCATTGTTGACCCACTGTGCTAATTTGAAAAAAATTAATGTATTTGATGATGTGTCATGCAAAAACTACTATGGGTTCAAAAATATACTATGGGTTATGACTTTGGTTTTATGCTCCACAACTCCCTCTTTTATATTTTGAGTTGAGATATACGACTAGAAGTATAACATCTGCCTAAAATTAGGAGGATACATACCTTTAGAAACAGAATTTTCATAAAGAAAAAGCAGCGCAAAAACAGGACAGAGGAGATTTGTAACAAATAACCATACAGCTACATAAACTGTAGTTCTTTCTTCTTATCATAATTATTTTATTATGATGATGAAGAGTAAAACACAGATTCTAAGTGTAAGTAGCAGAGAACCTATGTTTAGCTGTTTAAGCCTCACATACATGCACAGAGCAGTCTCTCATTGCGCTGCAGCTGTGCGGCTCAGCAGCAGCAGCAGACGAACAGAGGGGGGCGAAGGACGGTGCGAGTTAACATAGAGAGAGACAGGCGTTCTCATCAGTGACGGGCTCACCGGCTGCGTGGACAGAGCTCTGGTGCAGGAGGAGGAAAAGAGGTGCAATGAGGGGACAAGCTGCTTGAAAAAAACAAAACAAAAACGGAACAAAACAGAGGAGAAATAGACATGAGACCATAGGAGAGGGAGGGGAGAAACAGAGAAAGATCACCGAGGGGAGAGAAGTCATTCGGAGCAGGGAGAGGGAACAAGCTGGACAAAGCTGACAAGGACACAGAAAAAGGAAAGCGCACAGAGAAGCCTTCACTGACGGGGGGAGAGAAGCGTGGAAGTGCGTGCACAAAGTGGAAGAGAAGAAAAGAAAGAGGAAGAGAGGAAACCTGACAGGAGGTCGAGCTTACGGAGCTTGACTGACACAAAAGAGAAGAGAAGGAGGAGCATGGGGGCAAGTTGATAGATTTGATTTGGAGAGAGTATTTTTAGAAGGAGGAGCACAGACATGAGGAGAATATAGAGATTTGAGATGGTGTCTTTGAGTAGAAGAGAAGACGCTAGAGAGGAAGAAGAGGAAAAGAGAATAACAGGAGACTTAGACAGGGTGAGAGATGTTGAGATCAGAGTGTGACAGAACAGATTATCTCTGGTCTGGTTTCCCACAGGAAACCGCTGTGAGTGTTTGTCCGTGTTTGCGCATGAGTGCCTCCTTCTTCATAGTGGAAGTGTGTTGTAGCATGTTTTTAACTGTGGCCGCGGTGCTGAGAAGCAGGTTCGCTACGAGCTGAAGCTACCCTGTGGTTGCTCGCAGCTTAATAACGCTGATTAAAGCCAAGTAGCGGGAGAGACAAGGAGCGCGCCAGTGACATCACAGGGAAGTCAGGACATCAAAAGTGAGACTGCAAAAGAAAACGAATGAGCACGGGGGACTTTTGTGAATTAAATTAGAGCTTCTACTGAATAATGACAAGCAACTGATTGCCACCTCTGGCTGCTGAATGCCTCGACGAGCCAGTGAAGAAAAACACACACATAAATCAGAGGAAAAGAAACCAGTGCTGGAACAGGCAAGCTCTCCCTTGACAGACTGCACCACACCAACCAGCTCCCTCTGCTGTTGTCTAATTATTTTAATTACCTTTCCCTCTTTCATTACTTTTTTTCCCTCTTCGCTTAGCCCTTGGTGTTTTGTATTCTGTCCTCCTCTCTCCCTCTCCTCCCCTCCCTCTTCCTCTTGCCTTCGCTCTCACTGTCTCATCCTCTCTTGTTCACTGTCAAACTAACTGCGGTGGATGCTGGACTCACTCATGTAGAAGCCACCTTGCTTGGAGCACATTTTTCTAGCTGATTTTTTTTTTCATCTCCTGCTGACTTGGATGATTGGGACACTGTCAGATCGAGACAACAGGAGAGATGACCAACAAGTAGCTGTTCATCTGAGTTCATCTGAGCTCCTGTACCACTGGGAGGAGACAACTTCAAAGCACAGGTTTCTTTTTGTGGTACTTCTATATGTGCATGCTGGACAATACAATAAACCTAAGACTGCATGAGCCATTAGTCTTTGTATGGGAAAACACATATTCAGGTGTGGCTTACAGTAGTGGATTTATCCTGGAGCTACATGTTGGCCCCAGCCTCTGAGGCCTGGCTGGGAAATGATGCCTTTCCCGTGGCTGTAGGAGCGCTCTGGGCAGCTATGGCCCTGGAGGGGCGCTGTCTCCGGCGGGGATCCCTAGCCATGATTAGAAAGACCCATGAGCGGCATCCTAAAAAGCCAACTCTGGCTCAGGTCACTTCCACTTTGCTTTCAAGGACACGCCTGCATGGCCTGAGGCATGTTTGCCTCCCTGGTGGCTCTGTGGGTCGCAGGGCCTTTTGGCTACTGGCCCTCTGCACTAGCCTGGGTCTGCTCATATCCTGGTCCTCCAACCGTCTACTTTACTGGCTTTCCTTCCCCACATACACACGGGTCCACACAGAGTGGGCCAAAGAACTGCCCTTTCCTGCAGTCACGATCTGCAACAACAACCCTATTCGCCTCTACAAGCTCACCAAGAATGACCTGTATTTCGCTGGTCACTGGTTGGGCCTGCTGCTGGCTAACCGGACAGTGAGACCCTTAGTTCTGGACTTGCTTCAGGAGGACCGTCGTCCCTGGTTCAGGAAGCTCTCAGATTTCAGCCTCTTTCTACCACCAAGAAACTTTGAAGGAACCAACCTGGAGTTTATGGACAGGCTGAGCCACCAACTGGATGACATGCTCCTCTCGTGCAAATACAAAGGAGAACCTTGCGGAGCGCACAACTTTTCTTCTGTAAGTTTACTTCTATTGTGTCTTCTTCTTTACATGTTGTTACTGTCAGTCATTCCAGTCTAAACATCAGCTGCATTGTAAAAGTTGCGTCATTAGTGCATGATGTAAAACAATGGTAAAAGCACAGTACACAAGCTGTTGTGCTTCGCTGATGTTCATAGCCTAACATTAAATAATCAACAGAGCAATGACTGCATTTATTTTGTAACAAAGGTAACCAAGGTACCAACACTCCTGGAAAATACAACATTGGCTTGTACCATGATCATAGGATAACATGTAGATGTGCCATAGGCATAAATACAAACTCTGTGTAAGAAGGTTTTTACTACAGTACTGTTTACCCCCCAAGAGGAGTTTACAGTCTGGTCACTCTCATTCCTCCTTCTTCTTCTATTCTGAGTGGGTGGCTTTGGGGATTTGTGTGCTCACTCTTCCTTGTGGAGTCCCTTGGCACAGCTGAACCATGGCAGATGTTTTCTCTGTGGTAATGCAGAAGCACAAATTGTCTTTGAAACTTTTTTGTCATTGGATTTGCGTTGTTTTTTTTTTCTCCCTCTCTCCATTGTGGCCACAGTTATTGAGAGTGGCTAAAGAAGAAATAAGAAATGAAATAAGAGATGACACAGAACACAGATGTGCAAAGTTGGCTGCTATTGGGTGTACTGTACTCCCTTTTTGTAATTGTTAACAGTTTCATCAAACCCTAGTAGCATTTGATACAGTTTGGAGCCATTTTCTTCAGCACTAGTCACTCATTTAGTAAGAAAATATATATATATGTATATATATTTATATATATATAAAGAGAAATTGGGTGGCGTGGAGTTATAAAGATTCAGTTCACCAGATCTCTGTAGCCTACTCTTCATCTCTGTTGAAGCTTAGCAGCTTCAAGCAGTTTACACTGCTACTATACCACATAACACATGCAGATCTTTGGCCAAACATCGGTTGAATTACATACAGAGTGCTGAGAAGAAGAATATGTTCAATAAAAATGCTATATTTCTGTTTCTGCTGTGTCAGTTTTGATCTTTTTAAAATGCCCATTGTGAGTCTAACAGCTGTTGCAGTGCAGCCGTAAAACGGTTAAGGTAAATTTTGCCTTCTCAAACCACACTAGTGCTCTATGAGATGAAAAGGTTGTTAGCATGTGCATTCAAAATTTACAAGTAAGTTTACCAGTAGTTTAGATGAATAAAATGGTAGTTTTATCTGTCTGGGTGGTGCTGCTTATTGTGGCCCCTCTGTTTAGTCTCGTTGCTGTCAGTAAGGACAAAACCAGACGCATCAGCCCAGTACCATACGAACTAACTTATTCCGAACTGTTTCCCGTTTTTGTTGTGAAGCAGTTACGTTAGTTTGAACACAGACAGAGACATGTTCCGTGTTTGCTGAATGGAGTTATCAGGCATGGCGCAAGGTCAGAAAGGTTTGTTGATGCAACAGCTTTGTCACCTCAATACTCACAGGTCAGTTTTTGTTGCACGGTAATACATTTTTAAAGGTTAAATGATCATAATGAGTGCCACCAATGGGAGGCTTGTGTGAGTTGTTCTTGACCGTTTGATTGTGCTGTAATAGCAGTTTGCTCAGCCTGAATGATTAGCTGTCTTTCAATATGTCTGAACATTGTGTAAAAATGAATGAAGCACCTTGTAATGGAGGGAAAATTCTCCCATTTAAACAACCAATCCGTACAATCACTCTAAAATATCAGTAAATCCAAACAGGGTGAATCCATGAAGGACAACGTTAGTGCTGCAGCATTAAAGGTGTATGGTCTCTTTAATTCTGATCTCAAATATCACAGTGTTGGATATATATTAAAATATACATTCCTCACAAGTGTCAAATGCACAAGTGTAGCTCTTACTTTGCAGATCAGAGCCGCATTGATTCTCCCACTCCTCCCTTCTTTATCATCTTGTTCTACCTCATAGGGGGCCTCATGCCGTTAATGGGCCCTCAGTGATTTTGGTAATCTCATTAGCCTGCTGCTGCAAGTCAGCAAAGACTCCCTGAGGCCTATTCATTATCACTGCAGTTAGAGCACTGTCACTCTAGGACGAAAAACACTGCAACAACCAGATTAAAAGGAAGGATAAGTAACACACACACACAGAAACCTAAATAAACATAAGAATTTTTGCTTTGTTTGTGAGGAAATTCTGGATACCTGCGTACCTGCCTGATGGGTAAGTAAGAAATCCAGTTTTTCTGTGTTACAAGCATAGGAGCACAGAGAATGCTTTGAACTACAAACCAGGAGGTGATTTGGGGCGAGAGAAAGACTCAGGGTCCTGCTTGAAGTGGGGAGAGAGAGATGGCAGACAGGAGTCATCTGGTTGCTCTGGTAGGGAATATAAATGGATCCTATAACCCGGACCAGCCTCCTGAAGCAACAGGAAATAAGGTGCTGAATCCTCTATACTACAGGTAGCGGGAACTAGTAGAAAACTGGCTAATCAATAAATCTATAATCTCCATGCTGTGGTTTACGGTGGTCTTTTTTGGTCCCATATCTGAGATAGTGATATACTCTCAACCACAGTGGAGAAAGACAGAGTGGGAGAAACAAGGCAAGGCAAACGGTTCCAACCTTCCTCAATAAAATGTAAGTGATACCTTATCAAACAGCTAGCTAAGCCTCTTTCTATGTGACGCAGATACACATCTCCACCTTACATTTCAGAGCTCCGTCGAGGACTAGATAACTGCGCCTGCAATGACAAATTAAACAGTGCTCAGAGTTTGAGCGCACCACCTAATCACACTGTAGACAGAGGATGAAAAACGGGCGAGGCTCTTTGCCTGGCCACTGTAATGTATCAACTCTATCGCCTGCAAAATTTTTGCATACAGCGGCCTGGTAGCAGAGTGGTTAAGGCAGAGGGCTGGGAATCTTTTAGTTAATCCATTCAATTCAGATTATGTAAACAATGCAAACTCATTAGTTGGTCTGTTTTATTTTGTTATTATATTGTGGCTATGTGAAAGGGCTTCACTCTCTTTTCTGCCTATGTGTGTCTGTGTGGATGATGTTTTTCTTGGATGTGAATGAGTAGATCATCTGCTCTGTTAGGGACAGTGGAGACTTGCTTGCATCATTCAGCCCTTTTAGTGTGCTGGTAAATTGCATCAGGGTGGGTAAGAAAACTTGTTAAAAAAATGGTGTGTGATTTGTACACTCTGTGCTGAGTATGTTACCCCTGTGACATCTTACTTTAGTCTTTTGTTATGTATTGGCAGGGCTTTGATGCCATGTACTCAGGTGGAGGAGCCGTTTGCTCAAACTGCATCTTTTGTTAGTGTTGATGTTCTGTTTGCCTCAGTTTGAGTTTTTTGTTTGGTGTGTATATTTGTTGTAATTATTATTTGTTAATGACACCTTCCAGTACTTGGTTTCTGCTTACCCACTTGTTCCTTTTCTCTTCCCCTTGGAGGGGGGTGGAAAATATACGGGAAACTATTACTAGACTCTGCAGTTAGCATCAGTTCTACAAAGTGTCTCAGTGTTCAGCTCATTGTTTTGGTTTACAGGAAACAGTTGTACTGTTTTTGGTAAAGCGCCAATGACAAACATTGCGCTTCTTTGGTCTACATAGTAATAGAACTAGACATATATTTTCCCTGGCAGTAAAAGGAGATAAAAAAGTAGACTTATAGTCATTAGGCGGTGAGAAACACGACTTCACATGAATGCTAATGTAGCTCTGTCTACAGGATGTGGAAATCTACAGGATGTGCAAATATGCAGGCTGGTGTCATTACTGTAAGTTGCTGCTTCCCATGCAGGTTTCACTATATTAATCTGTAACCGTATGTATTCACAGTGCAACAGTCGAGAGGAAAATTTAAAAAAAATACAAAATAAACAAGCTGCCAGGAAACCTTTAACTGAGGAGAGGAGCAGATAAAAACCTAATCTTTTGCTTTACTGTTGAATTTTGTCATAAAGTCATCTGCGATTCTTTCTTGTAATCCTTGTCCTACACCATTCAATTCAGCGTCATTTCCATTTTATCATTTTTCTCCTATGAATTATGCAGTCTTTCTGTTTTTTCTTTCAGAAATACCCTACTCAGTTCTGCACATTACAAATGTACCATCTTTCTACTGTAGGATTGGCCACAGACATTTGCCTTAACTGCTCTCTTGAGTCAAATTATATGTAGTCACATCCTAATACTTACAGATCGATGGTCTTTTGCTATTTGATAGGGCAGCTTTTCAGTTTTTTTCTCCAGAACGTTATTTGATTAAGCATTGAACTACCTAAAAAGTAAAGGTTCCCTACATATTTTTTTCACCTACACTTTCCACAGCTTTAATTATTTGAATTTTCATTGCCAGTGCTTTAGGAAACCTGGAAAGGCTGCACAAGCCGTTGACTCACTCCATCTTGTTTTCCACATCAACCATATAAACACAATGAGGAGGCTGACTGACTGAGGGTTAAAGCTGTTCACAAAGCCAGGTCAATCATTACTAAGCCTGGGGGGCTGCTGATTGAGTTTTAAGCATATCCAGGGAATAATGCAGACCTCATTTGCTGAACTTTTCAGTGGGATTGTGTAAAGCAGGACCATAAGCTATTGATCTGGCTCAAAATAAACAACGAGTGGGAGTCAGGAGGAAAGCTCTAAACACAGCCATCTCGACAACACAGGTGTTCCTGTCCTTAATGCGCTATGCACCCAAAATCCAATTTCACAAAACAGAACAAATGGTGCAAGTTTCATGAGCTCCAACGTCCAGCTTGTATTAAAAGCCATAACAGTACTGTATCTTAATTTGAATGGCCAATGTGCTGGCCAGTAATATGCCATAGTCAGTGTATGCAGCCAGCATACAATAGCTGTTTGACAGCAAGCTGTACACTGTAGTGAGAAGTCATCTTAATCTCACAATATGAGGCGAACATTGAATGCAGATGAAAAGATTATACACGGTTAGTATTCATAATGTTGCATCGATGCATAAACCACCGGACTTGTAAAAGGTTAGTGGTTGAAATAGCAAATTGATGGATGCTGTTCTCTTCTATGAATACCATTACCTACAGCTGTATCCAATCTCCAACTCACCTCATGTGTAGAATAAGCCACAGCAGATGAGCTACTTGTGTAATGTAAAGGAAAAAAAGACATTTGTGTGTCACTGAATGTTATGCACGACATGAAACAGATGCCCTGTTTGTGGTATTTGAAAAGTGTACATACCGCTTGCTTGACCTTAACTCTCATCATCCACTGTTGTTCCATTGCATTTTACCTCCCTCACACATACAAATCCATACTTTACTGAAGATTTGAATACTTCTACACCCACGTCCAAACTTCAGGCAACAAACACCCACCTACAGTATTTTTTCTGTTGTGTGTATTCCGGGAGGACGAGCATGCTAATGAGCTCCAGAACAATGAACACGTCTTACAAATTACTGTAGTGTTGCATCAACAGCTTTTGGACACAAAGTCAACAAAAAGACAACATTAAAAGCTTCACAATGTGTAAGATTTATTACAGGGTTGTTGAGGTGGATTGCATTGCATTGCAATGCTGTACCTGGTGTACTCGGGTCAAGTTGAGTTTAAGAAAATCAGCCAGTACATACTTATTTTACAGGTGCATTGCCATGTCATGTAATCAAATAAAAATAAATGCTTTTAAATCAATACTGATACTGCTGACTAATTTGTTTTAGGATTGTTTATTTGAGTATGCGGTCAACGCATACGTTGGATATGTTTATCATCTCTGTGTGAGCAGGGTTGCCTTTCAGAGAAATAAAAATTTCAATGCACGTCCGAGCACTTCATTGCCTCAAAAAGCTGTGCATCTTAAAACCGACCGAGATGATGACTTCATCGATTCTCTACTTGCTTCTTATAAATATAATTTGAGCAATTTGTGTACATGAGTGTTGTTAAATCCCCTCTGCCTAGATATATTAAAATATGTTTTTCTAGCTGGAAAGTTTTGCAGTTCAGATGATGTCATCTGGGTGCTCATACTACGGCGGTCGCAGTCGGCTTCTCCTGAACATCTCCAGATGACATCATGAACTAAAAACACCTGGAGGAATAAGTAAAACCACAGAAAGAAAGTTGAAAATCTGTTGCCCTTCAAGTGCGACCAAACACGCGACGAACATCCCGCCGTACCTCACGTACCTCACCGTGTGCCTCATGTCTCTTACTCTGTCCTCCACCTCTGTTTTTAACAATATAGTAATTGCAGCTCAGTTTCTAACACGAATGGACAATTGAGTATACCCGTAGACCTGAATCAAAATTGATGACGCCAAAGTGTCTCCACGTACACTTGAATTTTGCTAAAATGGGTCAAAATGCACTTAGATTGCCATTAAGAGCCTGCGTGTTCGAGGAGCAAGGCACCTTCACATAAACAATCTGTTAGTGCTTGAACAGAGTCTGGAGGACCGTGTCTGGAGGACTTGTTTGGCGGCTCAATCACAAGCAGGCTCTGTGTTGCCACTAATAAGATTTCCCGGGGTGTGATAAGAGCTCTATCTGACTCCACTCACAGGTGTCTTTTATCATGTGACGGGGCAGCAATCATACAATATACAGTCTTTTTTTTGCGTGTGTGTGTGTGTGTGTGTGTTTTTTACCTATTTGCTAAATCTTAGTTGAAAAATATTAACAAGCACATACTGGAGTTAAGATGAATCAGCCCAAGCACCTTTCTAACTCATTACATCCCACACACTGGCTCAAAACAGCAGAAGCAGCCACGTTACAGATATTAACCCTGCAGCTGCATTCTGCTTATCACATTGCTTTACTATATGTTCACTGATATCCATTACTGTCATACATTACACCAGCACTTGATTTGTTCGAAGATAATGGTGCTGGTGTCAGCCACCTCAGCTGTGTGCAATAAAAACGAAGCAGCAGTTTCATCTTATTTTCTTGTTTCTGTCCGATTTTTGCATGATATGCTGCTACCTTTTCACCCAGGAAATGTGCCCGCTGGCAGAATTTCTATCTTTTCTGCTCCTATCTGTCACAAACAGATTCAGCAGTTCCGTTATGGACTGCTGGTTTTCTTCTCCAAACCTAAATTAACGTGGCTGCTGGACAATTCTCAGGTGTCTGTGCGTGAGTGCAGCTTCACCTGGCCTGAAACTGTTCAGACACAAGTCGACCGTGTTTATATCAGGGTAGAATGATGACTTAAAATTGTATATTCATGTCTGTGCATATTTTAAGAACGTGCATCTTTAATGACACCTGGTCCGACTGAAATTGATTGAGCCTGAACATATTGTACCTTCATTGTTTATGCACACACTCACACTCACACACACACACACACGCAACTTAACACTTCATTTCTGTCTTGAGAAGCCATGGAGCATTCCCTGTGACCTTTTCTGACCTGTTTGTAAAATGGCAGTGCTGAACCAAATGCTATTTATTTCTGACACAGTCCGAATGTGGTCGATTTTGCACGTCAGGGTTGAGTATTGGATTTTTACCTTCAGTGAGCTGTAAAATAACACTTGTAGGCACAAGTACTCATCTTACACACTTACTTAAATCAATCGGGATTTGATTTCCTTTTAAGTAAATATTTAATATTTCCTCCTTCAGTGTGAGACAAAGAGAAGTCCATCTTGTTCTGGTGGTGGTGGAGGTGGGACTGGTAAAAAAGAGGTGGATCTGGTTTTGTAAGTCAGTAGGAAAAAGGTAAACAAGCAGGAAATGCGGCAGGCGTCAAGAAGCAAGGAGCACAGCGGCTTGCTGGATTTAACCTGAACAATATCAAAGAGAAAAACCTTTTTGAGATCTAGAGGTGCCGTCAATAATTTAACACACTGAATGTCTCGACGTTGTTTGTACCTCGCCTTCAGAAGTAAATACCTAATAATGAATAATGGAAAAAGCGGGTTTGTGGCAGTTCATCTCTCATCGTACTTGACAGCACAGTCTCCTAAAGATGACATTTCTATGCAGCTAAACTCTCCTCACCGATATGTCTTTGCAGAGAGTGTAATTACAACTGTATTATGTTTTCTATAAGCTAATATTTGACAGTCACCTTGTCACAATGTCTATATTGAAATTGAAACCTAAACACAATCTTTCTCCAACCATATCCAGAGGGATTTTCTTGCCCAACCCCAATCTGACTGGGTTCTCTGGTTTGTCAGTTTGTTAGTAAGCCCTCCATCCACATGTACTCTCTTGTTGTGATGCAATTTCTGTAAAAATATATGTTGCATAATAACATTACTATATGAATATGGTTGCCATGAAAATATAATCGTACTTCACACAAATGTAACTTTCAGGAGACAGGGTTGGCTGGTGCATGTACAGTAAATGTACTATATACACATGATATAATTTATATGTAAAGTGAGTCTTCCCTACAATTTAGTACAAATTTCTGAGAATCCACCCTGTATTCCTTGTTCAACTTTAGTAGAAAATGTCTTTCCATCTGTTATCTACAGTTACATTATGGTGTTTGTTCTCTATCTCATAAGGACATTATTAACATTGTTTTGGTATTATTTGGACCTTAATTAGTCAGTGAATAATAATATTAATATCAACAGAAAATTCTATATTGCAGTTGTTTTTGGGTACAACAATAAGGAGAGATAAAGGCTTTCACTGAAATTAGCTGCAGACTAAATTAACTGAAAAAAAAAATACTTGAACTATGAAATGGAAAGATTGTGTGTGTAATTTGTTACCCAGTAAACCCAGATTGTTTTTTATACCTCTGAACAACCTTTCTATAATATAATATAAAAATATAATATTTCTTTAATAGTGGACACCATGTCTGTGGTAACAGATGTTGGGCATCTCTGATGTGAGTATCTCGATACAAACTTGTGGCCGCACTGTGTTACTGCTTCAGGTACGTTTATGGTTAGTTTTACTGTGGGACTGTTAGCTTTACAAGGACACATTTTGCTATTTGCAACTGACTTGTAGTAAATAAATACACCACCTGGCTTGTAAAACCTGTTGTGTTGCCAAACATGATTTGTAGTCCACAGGTACATTAATCAGAATCAGCTTTGTTCACCAAATATGTTGCACATACAAGGAATTTGCTCCTGGTCGTTTCTAGCTTCTCTAGGACAGTACATAGGTTCAGTAAATAAGACGTTTAATAATACAAAGATTATATGCGCATCCTGCCCCCATGTTTGTTAAACTCATCCGCTGCATATATAACACTAATGGATAAAACATTTAATAAACGAATACATCGGCCTGGTAGCTCAATGGGTTAAGCATCAGACTGGGATGTAGAAGGTCACAGATTCGAACCCCGTATGACTCCTAGTCCATCCCCTACCAGGCGTGTCCCTGAGCCAGACACCCAGCACTAGCTCCCTGTAAGTCGCTTTGGATAAAGGTGTCTGCCAAGCATGTGTCTGCCGAGTAAAGTAAATTGATACATCAGGCTAAATTCATTCAGACATGTAATAACTGATTAATTCCAGTTAATACTTATTCACTCCTGGTCAAGTGACACACCTGCAGCAGGATAACTGATTAATCTTCCTTCTGAAGAATGCCTAGCAGTTACTAGATCTTATTAAACACCACTTTTTTATAACAATTGCATAAGTAAGTTTTCATTGCAGGCAGCAGGACAGCTATTTACTTAGAATAAACCACAGTGTGTTTTCTTAGTGATGATGTTGTCAGCCATGGAGTGTGCTTATTTAATAATTTTTGAACTGCAGTTTACCTCTGTGGCATGAAACAATAAGCTCACTGGATACACAGAGAATATTAAGTAGTATAGTGTCTTTCTTGCTGGACTTGGTCTTTCCACAGGATTTGTTGGCATGGGGAATTGCTACACTTACTGTAGGCTTTAATTGTAAAGCTTCAAAAAGGGGAGACATTAATTTCTGTCCTATGCCAATTTATGTAATATCAGTAAATAAGTCAAATTCTGTGACATGAAAACCGAACATCTATCTGATCTATAAAACTAAAATAATAATCCTGTCATGGTCAAAACCATCAAAGCGAGACTCGGGATGTGAAAGTGGAGTCATCCTTTGATTTCTTGGTTTGCAGTCTTCCATGAGGCAACCGCTGAAATTAGCTCTCATTATATTACGTTCACCCTTGTTGTATG